>QANY01012344.1:0-49164 GCA_003255025.1 Datisca glomerata
TTCTTTCATGGGTTTTTCATTTTCATGAGTTTTCTGGGAATATTTGTTAGTTTTCTTCTTTCTGAAACGTTGTTTGAAGTTCATTTATTGTACACGATCACTACAAAATGATGATATAGTGTTAAACGTAATCTACACGAGTACTACATGAGCCTCGTGTAGTCATCGTGAAGACTACACTCAGGGTACACGAGCCCCGTGTAGACTTCGGTACCCTACACGATCATCGTGTAATGCATTAAGAACTTTTTCAACAGTTCACGAACATCGTGTAGCATCTATTACATTACACGATCATCGTGTACTCCTTGTGTAGGACTTATTATAGTACAAGTGGTCTACACGATGACTACATGATGCTCGTGAAGGCCTCGTGTAGGACTTATTACAGTTCAAGTGGTCTACACGATGGCTACACGATGCTCATGAAGACCTCGTGGACACTACACGATGACTACACGATAGCTACATGATCATCGTGTAATATTCCATTTCATTATGTATTCTTCTTGTGCTGACTTCTTTCATTGATGTATATACAGATATGTTTGAAGTTCAAATTTTTGTAGTCCATGATGGAGATTGGGGGAAAAATGGTACAACATGTCTTTTAGTGGAGAGAAGACCAAATTATTGGAGATATCTACTAACTACACTTACCATAAACTATTGGGTATATTGCATGATGAACTCCAAATAGACCCCTCAAAGTATGATATGCCCATCAAATTTCTTTATAGAAGTCATGTCCCCTGCCCTCCTATTAAAATTTTAATGGATAGTGATTTACAATTCTTTGTTAAGGAGAATGAATTAAAATCACTTAGTAGCCCACTATTTGTAAGTACCAAGCCAAAAACATTTCCATCTCAAAGCTCGGTTCCTTAAAATATAATGTCACAACCATCTCGGGTTCCCAAAACTATAGGGTTTTATCAAAGTTAGGATCCTGAAACACAAATTTCACGACAATCTCTACATGAAAGCATTCCTCACTTTGAGAGTCTTGATCATTTTGAAAGGACCTATCATGATGATGTTTTTGGTCATGACGATTATGATGCTTTCAAGGATGAGGATGTTGATGGAGATGGAGATGATGATGATGATGATGATGATTTTGATCAGGGGGTATGTTGATGCAATCCATGGAGATGACCATGATGAAGCCATTAGTGGAGACGGTCATACAATAATTCCAGACTTGAATACTGCTCTTGAACCCGAGACCACTTGTCCATTGCCATCACAACCTCAATTGGATGAACAACGTCATGGGTCTAGTGAGCAACGAGCTGATTTGAATCAGCTTGTATCAGTCACAATAAATATGGTTGATTTGTACAGTGATAAAGTCGAGTTGTTTAAGGTTGCTCGTATGATGACCATCTGGAGAAATTTTGAGTTTCAGATCTTCAAGTTAAAACACTCAATATTGGTACTTGTATGTGCTGAGAAAACATGCCCACGGAGGTTACGGGCCATGAAATTGAAAAATTGTCTATACTTCAAAGTTACAAAGTTCATCAATACAAATACATGCACATTTGAAGTATTGAGACATGAACACCATCAAGCTACATATTCATTGATTGGTCATTCTATAAGCTCCAAATACACGGATGTCAGACGTATATATAGGCCAAAAGACATAATTGAAGATGTTTGGCTTTATTTCGGTGTCAACATAAGCTACCATAAGGAATTGAGGGCTAAGGAGTATGCATTGGAATTAGTTTGAGGGTCTCTTGAAGACAACTGTAGGATGCTCCTAGTATATTGTCACATCTAGAATAAAAAATTTTGGGTACTTATTTTTTATTTTGCCATTAAAATGTCTACAAGATGAGTACACTGACCACGTGTAGTCATCATGTAGTCTTCATGAAGGGTACACTGACCTCATGTAGTCATCCTTTACACTATTTTTCCATCGTAATGACTACACGAGCCTCGTGTATCTATCATGTATATCACACAATACACGAGCCTCGTGTATCCATCGTGTATACTACACGATGGGTACCCAGACTTCGTGTAGTCTACATGATGCCTACACTGACATCGTGTCGGTATCGTGTAGTATACACTATGCCTACACTGATCTCGTGTATGAATCTTGTAGTCTACACGATGGTTACACGGATCTCGTGTAGTCTACATAGTTGTTACACGAACCTCATGTACGCATCATGTACACTACGTATTCTACCGATTAATATAACAATATTAAATATTTTTCAGGAACAACAACACACATAGAGACTAATGAGCAGAATCATTTTAAATATTTTTTCATGGCCCTTGGACCCTCTGTTCGTGAATTTTTTAGCTGTATACAGCCCGTCATTGTTGTTGACTCAATCGCCTTAAAATCCAAATACAAAGGGGTATTATTTGTTTCAACAGCAGATGATGGGAACAACCAAGTATATCCCATTACATTTGGAATTGCAGATTCAAAAAATAATTATTCATGGGAATGGTTCTTTCGTGAACTTCACGATATAATCGGTGATCTAGAAGACTTTTTGTTTATATCCAACAGGCATAGAAGTATACTAAATGTTGTACAGGTTATCTTTCCCAATGCGCATCATGGAGATTTCATCTTTCATATGGGCCAAAATATCAAATCGATTTACAAAAAGGAAGATGTGGTCGCATTGTTTTTTAAAGCTGCAAAGGTACACCGTCAATTAGAGTTTGATCGGCTCATTTTACAGATGCATTTCTAGATATCTCCTAATACGTGTCGGGGGGACTTGAGAGGTGGGCATGTTCCCATTTTAATGGAAGGCGATACAATATAATGATTACAAATATCACGGAATGTTTGAATGGGGTTTTGTAAGGATGTTAGAAAGCTTCCCATTACATGCCTTATAGAACATATCCATGACATGTTACAATGGTGTTTCTATGAGCGACAAACGGCTTCCTATCAAATCACCTCACAGATGACAGATTTGGTAGAGACTGAGCTTAATAAGAAGAATCTTGCATCATGTACACTATCATTATTTTCTTCCGACATCCACGAGTTTCGTGTTGCGGGTGGGGTTAGGCAAGCAGTGATCAACTTGCATCTTAAGAGTTGTACGTGCAGAGAATTTGATCTTGATCAAATTCCATGCATGCATGTCTTAGTTGCATGTCGGTGGTGTAATATTTTCACATACATTATGTGTTTGAGGTTCTATAAAAATGATGCTCTAATTGCTGCATATGCGAAAATAATACATTCTCTCGGGGATCAAGCAGATTGGGTCATCAGCCAAGAGTTTCATGAAAAGGTGGTATTACCACCTATAACGAGACGGCAAAGTGGTAGACCTAGGACAAAGAGATTTTCATCTAGAGGTGAGGAAGTAGTGAGAAGGAAGTGTAAACATTGTGACAAATTGACCACAACCGATAAACGTGCAGAAATCCAATTCTTCTATCTTAACGGGATGAGCAAGCCACTTAAATATAAATAATGACCTTATAGACTTAACTTAAATATTAATATAGAAATATATTCGTGTTAGTGTAAACTACACAATGACTTCACGGGTATCGTGTAGGCTTAGTGTAAACTACACGATGACTTCACGGGCATCGTGTAGTCATGGTGTAGACTACAAAATGATTTCATGGACATCATGTAGTGTACACGAGGGCTTTATGTAGCCTACACGATGACTTGATGGGCATCTTGTAGGTTTAGTGTAAACTACACGATGACTTCACGAGCATCATGTAGTTATCATGTAGACTACAAAATGATTTCATGGGCATCGTGTAGTCATCGTGTAGTGTACATGAGGGCTGTATGTAGCCTACACGTTGACTTCACAAGTATCATGCAGTCATCCTGTAGACTACAAAATGATTTTACGGGTATCATGTAGTCATCGTGCAGTGTACACGAATGCTTTATGTAGCCTACACGATAACTTCACGGGCATCGTGTAGGCATAGTGTAGACTACACGATGACCTCATAGGCATTATTAAACTTTATGACATTATTACTATATTTTCAAATCTGAATAACAAGCTTTTTGAAGGTTTTAGTTGACAAAAAATGGCTTCTTTGGAGTGTGAATATTTTATAATCTATGATTTTGTAAAATAAAAAAAAATTAATACTGCGTCCCTAACTATAAACACTGTCCATATTGAGATGAATAACAAATTTAATATTTTTAGAATATGAAAATTTCGTATTTTAGTAGAAGAAAATTTGTTTAATTTAAGGGATGTTTAGTGGATGAATTTTGAGTTCTAAAAACAGATTTTTTCCACAGTTGTTATGACTAAAATATGGAAGCTTAACATTCTATAAATATTAAACTTTGTTATTCATGTCAATGTAGGTGAGAAAAAACATCCGAGTTAAAATTCACTCATTAATATTTTTTAGCAAGGTCAAATGCTCTCATTCTAGAGGAGGGTCCACATTAAGTTCAAACCAATGACTCTATGTTGATCGAGGTCACCATGATAACTGAGGCCCCGTCCACGATCAAGGCCACATTCGAGGCGATAAACATGACCCCACATATACTTACATTACCGAGATCACTTGGATGATCGAGGACCATTCATACCTAAGATCGTGGCTACTCGAGATAGTCGAGAACATTCTCTCTACTCAACATATATGATAATCAGTCATACACGAAAATGATAGGTACACAACATATCTATAAGATAGTCTCAATTGTTGTTAAAAATGATAAGATAATAACCTAAATATCCTAATTAGGGGTATATTTTCTATAAATATCTTCATTCCTTTCAGTCTACAAAGAAAATACACTGAATCCGCACGCTTGACTGATACAGTAAATCATTATAAATATATAATAATCCCATAAAATGGTAAGAAATCTCCATATTGCTAATACTCTTAAAACACTTTAGTGACTTGATCGTCGGAATGTAATAGAGACAAACCTCAGTGCCTTTCCTATTGCTTTCATAATTGTTCTTGATTTATTGCAGACTCTAGTCAAATCACCTAGCAACACCTTTCGATATTCTCGATAGTGAATGCAAGCATATTTAGTTTGGCACCGTCCGTAAGAAAGAAGACCGCCCTTTTACAAATTGAACAAACACTTTATCTACCATCGCGATCATCGGGTGCAATGATGAAACTATCCTTGAAAATA
This sequence comes from Datisca glomerata, assembly GCA_003255025.1. Lineage (NCBI taxonomy): Eukaryota > Viridiplantae > Streptophyta > Magnoliopsida > Cucurbitales > Datiscaceae > Datisca > Datisca glomerata. The sequence goes on from QANY01012344.1 coordinate 5,165, forward strand.
GGTCGAATAAGAATGAATGGAGATGAAGGAGAATGAAAGTTGTTATACGTTCGATATGATCACTGTCGAATTAACACTTTTATAAAAATGAACAACCATCCATCAGATGTTGTCATTGTCATTGAGCGTCGCTTGAAGATTCGAACCACCGCAGTCGCCGTCACGCAGGGAGCATATGCATGGTCTGCTGCAGCGATGGCAACGAGGACTGCCACCATCATAAAAAAGCCTCACCCAAAACTCTGAAACCACAGGGAAGCTTCCACTGTCAAGCACAACTACAGGATCTACTGTCAAACGGTCACTAAAAAGGACGTCAGGCCTTGTCTAGGCTAAGAACGACCGTGAAAATGAAAGAAAAGACCTCTGCCGTTCCCGACTAAAGGATATCAGATCTACGCAAAGCAAAAAATTTCTAGACTCTAATACACCCATAAAAGGGTCCAGACGAGTAGTTCCATCAACTTAGAGCCATTTCCATAAAAAATGGTTACTGGCAACGGCCTCCCGCGCTTCCATGCGCCACCAACGGTGGTGGCCCTTCGTCCGTACCTGCTATAGACATTGAGCTTGACCTACCCTGACCCTTTCAGCCAATCCACAAAAGGAGCCTGGTAGGGCTTTCCCATAAAGCCGAGCTTGCGCACACAAGAAGCCTAATAGAAAGCCTACTCGAAGTCGAAGAGCCTACGACCCCGGACGCTCTGCGCCCAAAAGTGACCCACGTATTGTCCCGCGACCTGCCCCTTGACTCTTCACAAAGTCCAACCGGTAAGTCCCTTATGCCAAGGCCAGCACCTCAAGAAGCCCAACATCTGGCCTTTGGTTCTTCAAAGGCCCAACGCATGGCCCAACTCTTGTGCCCTTTCCAGATGGCCCACATGAGTTCCTCAAAGCCAATATTGCAAAGTTTTAAATGAACAAAAAATGGCAGAGAAAATGCAAAATCAGTACATCATTTAAGGGAAGAATTATTTATGTCATTTATTATTATTATTAATTAATTTTCAAATTTCTTCTTAATTAATTTACACTATTTGATGTGCTCTTAGTGCAGGAGAATAATGGAATTATTCACATAAATATTATTTAGCATCTCGGACATGAGCGAGTTTTGGGAATCAGATGCAGAGAACATAGCTCGGATCCGTATTATCTTGAATTTTTATATTCTCTCATAATCAAGAGTAACATCGATGATTTCTATTAAAATTTTAAGGTACGTTATTTATTTTTCATACTCAATTACACAATTCTTTTAAATAATATTTTTAAGAGCATTTTAATTTAGTATTATACTAAGCATGGGCCTCTTATAAGCCATAAGATCCTAGGATATGATAAAAGTCATAAAATCTCTGAATTATATTACCATGACGCCTTAGCACGAGGTCGATAAATCGCTTGGTTTCGTTCAGTAAGGGATAAGAAACTAGAAATATAATGTAAATGACCTAGGAATATATAGGTGGAGTTAAATCGGGAAAAATGGTCTCACGAGAGAGCGATCATGATTATCGAAGACCCGAGAGTTTAGGGATTGGGCAAATTCTCCCAGGAGAGAGCAAGCATAATCTATGAAGACACGAGAGGTCACAAAATACGCAAATGCTTCCACGAGAGCGTGGACATAATTAACAAGACCCTAGAAGTCATGGATTAGACAAGTGCTCCTAAAAAATATAAAGAATAATTAACGAGACCTAAGAGCTTGGCCACTACCCTAACTGGCTTTTCAACGCCATTGGTAGTAAAGAAGAAGAATGAAAAGTGGAGTTCTATATAAACTTCAGTGATATGAAAGAAGCGTGCCCGCAGAACAAATTTCATGTATGAAAATAGATCAGTTCGTGGAAGCTACATTGGGGCACGAGATGCTTAGTTTCATGGATGACTTCTCTGGATTTGGGCGAGTTCGACATCAAATGAACCCTAAACCGCAATCAACGATCACATACTCGTTGACTTTATGGTGAAATGAGACCATTCCAAGCCAATGAGGATTCATGTCGTACAGAAGATGTCAAGGAAGATGACACGATGGATCAAGGCAAGGTCATGGAACCCTTGAATGAAAGACTTCACCTAAAGGCATCGCTAGATGTGGTCTCCTAATCACTTGATATGGCCTAGAGAAAGACCCTACATAGGGTAAATGGATCATGGTAATACTTCATGGCACCCGAGATCATAGAACTCTCGATGATGTTTTAGTACAGTTAGCAGTTTATCCGCCTCCTCCCCTAACTACTCAAAGGTATGTTCCCTCGTTCTTTACAGGTTCTCAAGGGAGGAATGAAGGACCCGCTTTGTGGAGGTGGAGGCGTTAATTTCTTAGTGCCTCATGTCTTAACTTCTATCAGCTTCCCGAACGATCTATATTCTTCCCACATCATTTTGAATGGGATCCAATCTGACATGGACATAGCTACAGTTCATCATATGTCTGTTTCTCAGTCATGGCTTGATGCATGTAATTCTTTTTCTTTAGCATATTTCCTTCTTTTACTTTTTTTCATTTTCTGACACTTAGAATTTTGTTTCTAGGATGTGGCCTATCATAACGGGCTTCAGGAGTATTTATAGTCTCTTGAGCAAGAGATGACAAGCTGGAAAAAGAAAATTGAGGAGTGCAACAAGGCCCTCAATAAGTGGGATGACTTGAAGAAAACTGAGGTTGAACTTCAGGGAGTCATCGCGCGGTTTACTGTGGAAGTGGATGTCACCGCTATAGAACGGTAAAAGCTGGATGACTATTTAAAGGAGTTAGAGAGAGCCTTTTGGAGTGGCTGGTGAAAACTTAACTTTTGTTGAGGAACAACTGGGAGAAGGTGTAGGCTGTGGAGGCGGCTTTGGTCAAGGCTGGGAGCAGGAGAGCCAGATTGAGGCCGAGTACCGGGACTTACTCGACAAGATCGAGGGAATGACCTATAATGGTGGTTACAAGGATGTCAGGCTAAAAAGCTCACGTATTTCTTTAGTCGATCTTTCTGAGGTCTTTCAGAGGTTCAGTCTGAGCTAAATGCTTTGTTTCTGCTGCTGTAGTCAACACTTTTGACCAGCCTTCTAAAGTTACTCCTGAAGAAGAGTCTTAACTTATTTTTTCTCGCCTTTGTATTTCTTATGTACTCTTTATCTTTCTTGCATTTTTACTTTTCCTATAAATGATCTTTTTTCCAAAACATCAAGAGATGATCCTTTCCATTTTCTAACACTTCGCTGAACTTACTGCTTCTTCCTTTCTTTACTATTCAAAATGTCACTTTGTGATTTTTGATAAATAATCTTTTGCTGGACATTTGATAAATAGCCTTTCACATTTTCTATTTTTGTTTTCTTTTCCTAAACACTTAGTAAAAATATGCATATATTTCACATTTTTAGCTACCCACTTACTCATACTTGCTTGGTTTCTAAGCTTGTTCAAAAGATAAGAACAACGACCATTTTAGAGGACTTACAAAAATTTAAGCCGGATTCAAATCCACTTCTGTCTTCTAATTCATTGAACCATTCATTCTCATAAAGTCCACATTTTTCATACTTCATTTATTGATCCATTTTGAGTTTTTATTCTCCTTCGTTTGCTCGTTCTAGAAGATGTTTCTCATTCTTAGGTTCCTTTTGAGAGTAAAACTTATGAAATGTATCTCTCAAAGACTTACACCCTTAGTTACTTTTGAGAGTGTGACTTATTAGTTGTCACTCTCAAGGATCTACGCCCTTAGTTACTTATGAGAGTAGGACTTATGAACTGTCTATCCCAAGAACTTGCACCCTTAGTTCATTCTGGGAGTGGGACTTATGAACCGCCCCTCCCACATAATTGCGCCCTTAGTTCATTTTAGGAGTATGACTTAGTAGTTTCCATTCTCAAGGACTTGTGCCCTTAGTTCCTTTTGAGATTCGGACTTACGAACTACCCCTCTCAAGGAATTACGCCATTAGTTCCTTCTGGGAGTAGGATGATGGAATTATGTCCATAAAGTAGGGTGTAATAACTATCTATGATTATTTAGTTATTTCTCTTACAATTTGTATTACTGAATTTATTGAATAAATGAAAGATTTCTATTAATTAAAGTGTGTTTATAATTTACTCAAATCTTAGAACTATTGTCGACGTAAGAAGAGTAAAGATAGAGGGGTGTTCTAGACAAACACTTCTGAAATAATTCATAATATTATTCACAGTCTTAGGATCGCTGAAAAATTTAAGTCTGATTTTGAATGTTAGGTTGAACCAAAGGATACCGATCTTTGAGCATGGGAATGGAGACTCGAACGGTTGACTAGACATGTTATGTAACATGTTAAATAGACCACTAATAAATTAGTTTAAAGTAAAATCATTTATCTAGCTCTAAATCTAATTGTTACACCTTAAGAGTATTTTCATAATTACCTTAATTCTAAGGTGAATACAAAACTTAGCCTAATTAGTTACTGTTTTTTATTCTTTTCAGTAATCATGTTGTTATCCCCTCTTTCAATTATCTTAAACGCGAATAAACTTACTGGTGAAAATTACGTGGATTGGAAACATAATATTGATATTGTGCTGATTGTAGAAAAACACAAGTTCGTTCTCAGTATCCCTTATCCCCTTAAGCCTATTATTGAATCAACTCAAGAGAAAAATGATACTTATGCTTCTTGGCTGCGTTCTAATTAGATCGCCTAGTGTTACATCTTGGCTTCTGTTAGTGATGTGTTACAACAACAACCTCAGAACATGGAAAATGACTCTGATATGATGTTGAACATCACTAAAATGTCAAGAGATCAGAGTCGTCAAGCCTTACAGACAGCTATGTGAAACTTCATGAACTGCAGGATGAAACCTAGAACTCATGTTAGAGAATATATGATGTTGATCATTATTATCTGTATGAGGTAGAGATCATGGGTGCTGAGGTAGATTGCGAGACACAAGTTGATATGATCTTTAAGACTCTACCTGACACTTTTGAGAACTTCAATCTTAATTATTTGATGAATAAGTTAAGGTACTTACTTCCAAAGCTTATGAAGGAGTTGCAAGCTACTGAGACCATGTTTCTGAAGGGCAAGAGTAAGATTGGAGAAGCAAACTTTACTGAAAGCAAGCCTTCCACTTCTTGTACAAAAATGAAACACAAGGGAGGTCCAAAGAAGGCTAAGAAGAAGAACTTGAAAGCTGTGAAAGGTTAGGGCACTACAAAAGTGAACAAGTCGAGGTGTTGGCAATTGGAAACACAACTGCATAGATTATCTCAAGGAGTTAATATCTAAAAGTATAATACTTGTTACTGAGGCATGTTATGTGACTGATTCTACTTTTTATGGATTGTAGACTCTGCAGCCATTAACCATATCTGTTATTCCTTACAGGGGTTCAGGAAAATCTAAAGGTTTGACGAGGGTGAGTTCAGCTTCTATTGGGGAAATGGAGCATTTGTATCGGTTGTATTTGTTAAAACTATTAAATTGTCATTTGATAATAGCTTTATGATTTTACGTAATGTTTATTAAATCCTGGTTTTTTAAAAGAACCTTATTTTAGTAGCTAGTTTAATGAGCAAGGATTCTCTTTGAATTTCATTGATAAAAATATTGATATTTTTAGAAATGATTGCTTAATTACTACTGCACGTTTAATAAATAAAATATTCTATGTTAAACCCGCAGTTTCAATGATATGTGACACTGTCGTGAATGTTGATTCACGAAGTGTTAGTAAAAGATTAAAGTCTGACTCAACCGATATAACCTATTTGTGCTTACATTTTGGCCATATTTGCATGGAAATGATTAAAAGACTTACAAAGGATGGTCCATTGCAAACATTAAATGTGGGATACCCATATGTGAATCTTGTATAGAAGGTAAAATGATCAAGATGCCATTTTTCAGCGAAGGGTGAAAGAACCACTGAATGCCTCGAACTTGAACACGGTGATGTATGTGGTCATTGAATATCGAAGCAAGAGGAGGATATGAATATTTTGTAACCTTCACTGAGGACTACTCAAGGTTTGGGCATGTTTATCTAATGCGCCAAAAGTCTGAAACCTTTTAAAAATTCAATTGAGTATAAGACTATGGTTGACAAGCAATTAGAAAAATAAATCAAAACAATATGATCCAATAGTGGTGGAGAGTACTTGCTAGGAGAGTTCGAAGACTTTCTTATGGAAGAAGATATTCTTTCTCAGCTTACAACACCTGGCACTCTAGAACAAATTGATGGTTTAGAGAGATGAAATCAAACTCTAATGAATATGGTTAGATCCATGATGAGTTATTCATCCCTCTCAGATTCGTTCTGGGGATATGTCTTGAAAACAACAACATACATTCTGAATCAAGTTCCGTCAAAGATAGTGCCTAGCATGTTATATGAAAGATGGAATGGATGAAAGTCGTCAGTAAACCACCTTAGATTATGTGGATGCCCAACACATGTTCTAAGACCGAATACAAGCAAGTTGGCCAGTCGATCAGAATTATGCAATGTTTGTAGGATATCCCAAGGGAACGATGGGGTATGTCTTTTATAGTCCAATCTACAAGAAAATATTCGTTAGCGTGAATGCACATTTTTTTTAAAAAGACTATATAAGAAGTATGAAGTCGAGAAGCAAACTCATGCTAGATGAATTATTGAGTGAGAGGACACATATTCCTCAATCAGGAACTGTTCCTAATTCAATAGTGGAGGAACCACAGCAGGAGTCAGAGCTTATGAAGCCTTGACATAATCGGAGGGTTGTGAGATAGCCTGACAGGTTCATATCTTATGAAGATGCCTTAACAATAGTCTCAGATAAGGGTCATGATGAACCTTTCTCTTATTTACAGGCCATGGCTGGTCCTGAAGCAAACATATGACAAAAAGCCATGAACGTTAAGGTACAATCGACGTTCTCGAACGGAGTCTAGAAACTTGTAGATCATTCTGAAGGGTAAAACCCGTAAGGTGTAAATGGATTTATAATAAAAAGAGAGGTCTGAGTGAGAATGTGGAGACATTCAAAGTTAGGCTAATAGCCAAAGGCTATACCTAAAATGAAGGTATTTATTACGAGGAAACTTTCTCGTCGGTGGCCATGCTTTTAAGTCCATCTAAATCCTCCTATCTATTACCACTGCCCTCGATTATATATGGTAGATGGATGTCAAGATTGCTTTTCTTAATGGTAATCCTGAAGAGCACATTTATATGGCTCAACCAGACGGGTTCATGGAGAAAGACAAGAGGGTAAAGTTTACATACTACTGAAGTCAATTTATGGACTTTAGAAAGCGTCACGATCATGGAATATCATATTCGATGATACTATCAAGAACTTTGGTTTTAAATAGTTAGTGGATGAACCGTATGTGTATAAGTTGATACCTAAGGGAAAGTGTTTTTCTAGTCCTATAAGTGGACGATTTTCTACTCTTTGAGAATGATGTACTAAAAATATTTAATGTCAATATTTGACTTACAAAGAAATTTGATATGAATGATCTTGGAGAAGCTTCATTTGGCTTAGGTATTCAGGTCTTTCTAAATAAAAAGAACAAATAATCATCACTGTCTCAAGTATCTTATATTGATAAGGTTATGGATTGCTTTAGTATGCAAGATTGCTTTAGTATGCAAGACTTCAAGAAGGGATATCTTCCTTTCAGGCATGGAGTCAGCCTCTCCAAGTAGCAGTTTTCCAAGGCTCCTCAAAAAGAGGAAGACATGAGAAAGATTTCCTACGCCCCAGCCGTAGGAAGTCTCATGTATACGATGCTTTGCATTGGGCCAGATATTTGCTACGTCGTGGGCGTAGTGAGTCATTTCCAATCTAATCTTGGAATCAAGCATTGGAATGTCGTCAAACATATCCTTAAGTATCTTAGGAGAACAAGGAACTACATGCTTATGTATTCAAATACTGACCTGAATAGATGAGGTTTACTTATTCTGACTTCCAAGAAGACAAGAATTCTAGGAGGTCCACTTCATGATCGATGTTCATTCTGAACGGTGGAGCAGTTTTATGAAAAAATATCAAACAATCTTGCATTGGTGATTCTACCATGGAAGCTGAGTATATGGCAGTTTGTGAAGTTGTAAAAGAGGTTGTATGGTTTAGAAAGTTCTTGAAGACTCTGGAAGTTGTTCTAGAAGCTAGTAAGTCCATGACACTTTATTGCGATAATAGTAGGGTTGTAGCAAACTCGAAAGAACCTAGGAGCCACAAAAGATCCAAACACATATAATGTAAGTATCACCTGATAAGAGAGATTGTTCAACGTGGAGATGGTATAGTAACACACATATTGACGATCAACAACCTGACAGATCCATTCACGATGACTTTAAGTAGTAAACTCTTTTATGGTAACCTAGAAGGCATGGTGATATAAGATTGTACACGTCTACTTGAGTCCAAGTGGGAGATTGTTGAAATTTTATCTCTATGTCTCCCTTTCTTTCTCATTTTCTATCTCACACACACACACACACACACACACACACACACACACACATATACACACGAATAAAGTATTATATGTACACATATTACTAAATATTATATAAGATATATAATATATACATATACATATATATATATATATATATATATATATATACGATTGAGACGGGGAGAGAAGGAGAGAAAGAGATAGGGAGAGATAAGGAGAGATGGATAAAAATGGTATATATACCCGGATTGAGAGAGAGAGAGAAAGATTAAATGCTAAACTAGGGAGCATTCAATTTTCATGAGTTTTTATTTTATTTAACATAAATTGATAAAAGGGTATAAATATGGTCTTTTTTTACTGTAGGTCTATTCACACTGGCTATTTTTTATTGTTATGAAACTACATGTTTATTTTGGTATTAATATACTAAAAGGTTGCTAGTCCTGTAGAAAGCAATTCTTTCTGAGTTCTAAAACTTTTCTTTCATAAAATTGTGTCTGGAATTTGTTTTAAATCTATGTTTAATTAGTAGACTGCAAGACCTAACCGAATTGTTACTTTACGATTTAGTCTACCTCGATTACTATCTCGATAGTGGTTTTGTTCGATTCATCATATAAAAAATTTATCTTAGAGGAACAATTCTATTTAGACCCTAAACTGAGTCTAAATGAAACATCTACACCCTTAGATATGAGATTGTAATTATTTTGATGTTTACACCCCTAGATATGTTGTTATAATTAATTTTCTTTCTCATAGATTATGTTGAAAAACGGAAAATTTGGTAATAATAATAATAATAATAATAGTAATAATAATAATAATAATAATAATAATAATATGGGAGAACTGCAAAAATGGCTCATCCCCCAGCTCAAAGCTGGAAAAATGTTCAGAAAATTTTTTAATTGCAAAAATAACCAAAATATGGTAAATAATGTTTTTAACACTGCGAAATTTTTGTTACCACGGTCATTTTGGCCATTTTTGCAAATGAAAATTTTTTCGACCATTTTTGCAGTTGAAACTGAAACTTTGCTTTTGTGTCATTTTCTCTAATAATAATAAAAATAGTAATAATATTCTTAATGGTCTTAATATGTTCCAAAATCAATTCAACAGAAATGGCACCTCATGAGGTTTGCCATATAGGTAAACAATTAAAACAAAGGAAAAATATACTGACACCTCCTGAGATTTTCTTAAAAGACACAGACACCCCACTGGTTTTGAAAAAGACACATAAGCCCGATCTATTATAAATGGGTTAATTTTTAAGTGAAATGGTCAAAATAGCCTTATTCACCCTTACCCGACCCACCATGAGACCCTTATCTAACCAACCATCAGACCCTTACCTGAATTGATTTCGATTTTATGCCCATAGTCCACTCAAACCCGCGATTTAATCTCACACTTACAAAATCAAACCTCGATTTCCCTTGATAGTAGCTACAACCATGGGAAGCTCACATTTTCCTAATATTTTAGGAATTATGTCTAAAACTTGGGATTAGGAGAAGAAGGAAGAACAAAAACGCAGAACTGGAAATGGAAAACTAAAACGATGCTTAGATCGATGAAAACGATGCTCATAACAGGAATTACATCTAAAACTTGGGATTATGCAAACATAATTAACAGGTGCTTTGATCAATGAAAAACGTAGTACTCATATTGATGAAACGCAGAAAACAAAAATGATGAAAAACCTAACCTTACCCAAATCGCGAATCGTAGAACTCTCAAAATCTTCACTATGGTGCTGCAAGGGTGGTTCATTGGTGGTCTCCCTCGTATTTCGCGTTGCGAGTCTCCCTACTCCTTCGCGTTTCTCCTCTCTGGACTGTTGGGTTACATCGAAGTGACCCGTAACCCAATAGTAATTTTTTTATCAACACCCACTAATGATTAAGTGAGGGTATTTTTATATTAAGAAACAATTAAATGCCGTTAAGTAACTATTCGATGATTTTAGGATTTTTTGTCCATAAAATAAAATGTGAAGGGAGGTTTGTGTCTTTTCTGAAACTAGAAAGGGTGTCCGTGTCTTTTAGACAAATCTCATGGGATTTTCGTGTGTTTTCCCTTAAAACAAAATTCAATCTCGAATAAACTTATGAGAAACAATTCATGTTTATCACAATTCTATGATTATCAACCATATCATGGTGCACAACTTAATTTTACTCAAACATATTAAAACTCATCCAAACACGACTAGAAAATGTGATTAAACCAAATTGAAACATAAAGAATAAAATAGTAAACTTTGGGCCGATTTAAATTCAACCCAACTATTTTTATGCTTCCATTTATTTCCAAGCAATCTGCCTAGTCCTCAATTTTATGGGAAACTTCAACTCTGTGGAGTTTGAGTGGCGTATGGCTCGATGGAATCATTTGGGTAAGAAAAATACAATATTATTTTTAACATTTTTTTCTCTGAGCAATAGATACACAGTCATTTCTTCTACATATTTACCTATAGTAAAAGAACAACAACAATCCAAATTATGACATGAAAAATAAGAAATACATTAAGATAAATAATATATTTCTAAGTCTATTATACAGAGAACATAGGAACAGATATTAGTTAGGATGCCTGTAAAATTTTAATTACTTGAAAAATTGATTCTCATCGAGTTGTTGAGGTGATTGCATATCAAATATGGGAAGGGATCTAGGTAAGAAAACCCAGTTAAGATTTGACCAATGAGAAGCAATTGAAGAAGTGGAGGAGAGTGTAAGACTTTTGTCTTCCAAGTAAAAAAATATGCAAGTTTCTTTCATCTGGTCGACTATAATAGATGCAATTTCTTCTAAAGCCAAGTCCTGTAGCTTTGCATGCCAATCCTTGATTTTGATTTCATGGGAACGAATGATTGATCAGTTTTTGCAAGGACACTTGATATAGACTACAAGAGATATATGGTTCATAACCTTGTATGTTGTAGATTTAACTAATAAATATATAATGAAACCTGACTGATTGAAAAAAAAATTCAATAAAATTTTTTTTTGGTTATCATAACGTTGCGCAAGTTTTGTTTTATTAAAAGATTCAAATTTTATTAAAAATTTAATTTTTTAAAAGTTCGAACACCTTCACGCTTCCGCGATGACCAACAACAATAATTTAAGTCGGGTTCATATCCACTTTTGTCTTCTAATTCATTGAACCATCCATTTTCATAAAGTCCACGTTTTGTATAGTCGTTTATTGATCCATTTTGAGTTTTTATTCTCCTTCATTTGCTCGTTCTAGAAGACGTTCCTCATCCTTAGGTTCCTTTTGAGAGTAGAACTTCTGAAATGTCTCTCTCAAGGACTTAAACCCTTAGTTTCTTTTGAGAATGACTTATTAGTTGTCCCTCTCAATGACCTACGTACTTAGTTCCTTTTGAAAGTAGGACTTATGAACTGTAACTTCCAAGAACTTGTGCCCTTAGTTCCTTTTAAGAGTATGACTTAGTTGTTGCTCATCTTAAAGACTTGCGTCCTTAGTTCCTTTTGAGAGTAAGACTTATGACCTGCCACTTCCATAGACTTATTCTCTTAGTTCCTTCTGAGAGTAGGATGTTGGAATTATATCCATCAAGTAGGGTGTAATAACTATTTATGATTATTTAGTTATTTCTCATACATTTTGTCTTATTGAATTTAATGAATGAATGAAGATTTTTTATTAATTAAAGTATGTTTATAATTTACTCAAGTCATGGAACTATTGTCAATTTAAGAAGACTAAAGACAGATGGGTCTTCAAGACAAACACTTCTAAAATAGTTCAGAATGTTATTCGTAGTCTTAGGATCGACTGGTCAATTGAGTCTAATTATGAATGTTAGGTTGAACCAAAAGATGTCGTTCGGTGGGTATGGGAGTGGAGACTCGAACAGTTCACTAGACATGTTATGGAACATGTTAAATAGACCACTAACAAATCAGTGTAGAGCAAAACCGTTTATCTAGCTCTTAATCTAACTGTTACACCTTAAAGGTATTTTCATAACTACCTTAATTCTGAGGTGAATACAAAACATGATCTAGTTAGTTACGATTTTTTATTCTTTTCGATAATAATATCGATATCCCCACTTTCAACTATCTTAAACGAGAACAAACTTACTGGTGAAAATTACATGGATTGGAAATGTAATCTTGATATCGTGTTGATTGTAGAAAAACACAAGTTCCTGCTCAACACCTCTTGTCCCATTGAGTCTATTGTTGAATCGACTCAAGAGAAAAATGATGTTTATGCTTCTTGGCCACGTTTTGATTAGATCGCGGGGTGTTACATCTTGGCTTCTGTTAGTAATGTGTTGCAAAAACAACATCAGAACATCAAAACTACTCTTGACATGATGTGGAACATCACTGAAATGTTCGGAGATCATGGTAGTCAAGCCTAATAGGTAGCTACCCGAAACTTCATGAACTGTAGAATGAAACCTGGAACTCCTATCAGAGAATATATGATGTTGATCATTATTATCTGAATGAGATGGATATCATGGATGCTGAGGTAGCCTTCCACCTTTATCACCAAAAAGAAACACAAGAGTGGTTAAAATAAGGCTAAAAAGGAGAACTCAATAGCTGTGAAAGTCAAGGGCACTACAAAAATGGACAAGTCGAGGTGTTTGCCATTGGAAACGCAATTACCTATATTATTGACTTTACATTTTTGTGGATTGAAAGGCTCTACAGCCATGAACCATATCTGTTATTCCCTGTAGGGGTTCAGGAAAATCAAAAGGCTTGACGAGGGCGAACTCAGCTTCCGTTAGGGAAATGTAGGATTAGTATTGGCCGTATCCATTGGAACTTTTAAATTGTCAGTTGATAACGATTTTATGATTTTATGTGATGTTTATTATATCTTGATTTTTGGGAAGAACCTTATTTCAATGCTAGTTTAATTGAGCAAGGATTCTCTTTGAATTTTATTGATAAAAATATTGGTATTTTTAGAAATGGTGGCTTAATTACTACTGCACGTTTGATAACTAAACTATTTATGTAAAACTCATAGTTTCAATGATATGTGATACTGTAGTGAATGTTGATTCACGAAGGGATAGAAAAATGTTGAATTCTAACTCAACCGATATAACATATTTGTGGCATTTACATTTTGGTCATGTTAGCCTAGACATGATTAAAAGACTTACAAAGAATGGTTCATTGCAAACATTAAATGTGGATCACTACCCACATGTGAATCTTGTATAGAAGACAAAATGATCAAAATACCCTTTTTAAGCGAAGGGTGAAAGAGCCACTCAATGCCTCAACTTGTACATGGTAATGCATGTGGCCATTAAATATCCAAGTAAGTGGAGGTTATAAATATTTTGTAACATTCATTGATGACTACTCACATTTTGTACATGTTTATCTAATGCGCCAAAAGTCTGAAACCTTTGAAAAATTCAATGAGTATAAGACTATGGTTGAGAAGCAATTAGAGAAATAAATCAAAACATTACAATCTAATCGTGGTGGAGAGTACTTGCAAGGAGAGTTCGAAGACTTTCTTATGGAAGAAGATATTCTTTCTCAACTTATAACACCTGGTACTCTAGAATAGAATAATGTGTGAGACAGATGAAATCAAACTCTGATGGATATGGTTAGATCCATGATGAATTATTCATCCCTCTCAGATTCGTTCTGGAGATTCGTCTTGTATATAACAACATACATTCTGAACCAAGTTTCATAAAAAACATTGTCTATCATGTTATATGAAAGATGGAATGGAAGAAAGACATCAGTATACCACCTTAGATTATGGGGATTCCCATCACATGTTCTAAGACCAAAGACAAGCAAGTTGGCCAATCGATCAGAATTATGCATATTTATAGAATATCCCACGAGCATGAATGGGTATGTCTTTTATAGTCCAATCGATAAGAAAATATTCGTTAGCGTGAATGTACATTTTTTAATAATAGTATAAAAAGTGTAAAGCCGAGAAGCAAACTTATGCTAGAGAAATTATTAAGTAGGAGGACACAGAATCCTCAATCAGGAACTGTTCCTAATTCAATAATAGAAGAACCACAGCAAAAGTCAAAGCCTATGGAGCCTTGACGTAGTGGGAGGGTTGCGAGATAGCCTGATAGATACATGTCTTATGAAGATGTCTTAAATGTAGTCTCTAATAAGGATCATGACGAACATTTCTCATACTCACAGGCCATGGTTAGTCCTCAAACAAACCTATGACAAAAAGCCATAAACGTTAAGATACAATTGATGTTCTTGAAAAAAGTCTAGAAACTTGTAGATCCTCCTGAAAGGTAAAACCCGTAAGGTGTAAATGGATTTATAAGAAAAAGAAAGGTCCGGATGGAAATGTGGAGACATTCAAAGATAGGCTAGTAGCCAAGGGCTATACCTAAAAGAAATGTATTTATTATGAGGAAATCTTCTCGCCGGTGGCTATTCTTAAGTCCATCTGAATCCTCATATCCATTACCTCTGCCCTCGATTATAAAATCTGGCAGATGGATGTCAAGATTACTTTTCTGAATGACAATCTTTTAGAGCACATTTATATGGCTCAACCAGAGGGGTTCACGAAGAAAGGTCAAGAGGGTAAAGTTTACAAATTCTTGAAGTCAATATATGGACTTAAGCAAGCATCACGATCGTGGTACATCAAATTCAACAAATACACACACACACACACACACACACACACACACACACACACACACACACTATCTCATCTTTGAGATTTCGTCTCTCTCTCCATCTTTAATATCTCATCTAAATACCTCAAATACTATAATATTTCATTTAAATACCATAATTAATGCAAATGTAAATGAAAGAATATTTAGACGGTTAACATTTTTTCTCTCTCTCAATCTCTCACTCTATGTAAATATGATATTATATTTTCATAGACATGTATATATTATATGTATATATATTAAGTTTGTATATATTTGAGTGAGGGAGACAGATTTGGAAAAAAGTGACTGAGACGTGGAGAGAATGTGAGAGAGAGGGAGAGATGAAACCCTAAACTAGGGAGCTTTGAATTTTCATGAGTTTTTATTTTATTTTATTTATCATAAGTTAATAAAGGGTATAATATGTAGTCTTTTCTATTGTGGGTCTATTTACACTAGCTATTTTTTATTATATGAAACTACATGTTTATTTTGGTATTAATATACTAAAATGTTGCTAGTACTGTAGAAAGCAATTCTTTCTGAGTTGTAAAACTTTTCTCTTCATATAATTGTCTGGATTTTTTTTAAAATCTATGTTTAGTTAGTAGACTACAAGACCTAACCGAGTCATTACTTTACAATTTAGTCTGGCTCGATTACTATCTCTATAGTGGTTCTGTTCGATTCATCATACAAAAAATTTAGCTTAGAGGACCAGTTCAATTTAGACCTCTAAACTGAGTCAAAATGAAACATCTACACCCTTAGAGATGAGATTGTAATTATTTTGACGTTACCCCTAAATATGTTGTTATGATTAATTTTCTTTCTCATAGCTTTTGTTGGAAAAAAGGGAAACTTTAATAATAATAATAATAATAATAATAATAATAATAATAATAATAATAATAATAATAATAATAANGCCCCTCCCAGCTCACTGCAAAAATGTCAAGAAAATTTTTTAATTGCGAAAATGACCAAAATATGGTAAATAATGTTTTTAAAACTGTGATAATTTGGTAAATAAATTTCTTACCATAGTCATTCTAGTCGTTTTTGTAAATAAAATTTTTTTAACCATTTTTGCACTTGAAACTTAGCTTTTTGTGTCATTTTCTATAATAATAATAAAAATATTAATAATAGTTTACATCATATCCTTCTTACTCTCAATGATATTAATCTATTTCAAAATCAATTCAATAGAAATGAATGTGGTATCTTTGCCATATAGGTAAACGATTAAAACAAGATAAAAGTATACTGGCACCCCCTGAGATTTACTTAAAAAAACACGGTAACTCCCGCTAGTTTCGAAAAAAAAAAGACATAAGTCTAATCTGTTATAAATGAGTTAACTTTTAAGTGAAATAATCAAAATAACCTTAAGTTTTCACCCTTACCCGACCCACCATCAGACCGCTACCCGAATTGATTCGATTTTATGCTCATAGTCCCCTCAAACCCACGATGTAATCTCCCCCTTTCAAAATCAAACCCTCAATTTCCCTTGGCAGCAACTACAATCATGGGAAGCCTCTCACATTAAATGTAAAGGTGTTTGACAGCAGCTACATTCGGGGGAAGGCCCTCACATTTGCTTAATAATTTAGGAATCTAAAACTTAAGATTAGGTGAAGAAGAATGAATAAAAACACCAAACTGGAAATGAAAAACTAAAGCGATGCTCAGATCAATGAAAACGATGCTCAGAACATGAATTACATCTAAAACATGGGAGTATGCAAATATAATTAACAGGTACTTAGATTGATGAAAAACACAGATGCTTATATTGATGAAACGCAGAAAACTAAAACAATGAAAAACCTAACCTTACCCAAATCGCGAATCGTAGAACTCGAAATCTTCACGGTGGTGTTGCGGGGTGCTTCGCCGATATCCTCCCTCTTCCTTCACCTCGGAGGTTTCCTTATTCCTTCGTGTTTCTCTCCTTTGGATTGTTCGGGTTACATCAAAGTGACCCGTAACCCATTAGTAATTTTTTTGTCAACAACGCTAATGATTAAGTGAAGGTATTTCTTATATTAAGAAATAATAACTTAAGTAACTAATCAACGATTTTAAGGTGTTTTTTTAAACTAGAAGGGGTGTCCATGTTTTTTAGGCAAATCTCAAGGGATTTTCGTGTAGTTTTCCTTAAAATAAAATCCAATCCCGAATAAACTTATGAGAAACAATTCATGTATATCACAATCCTATGATTATTAATTTTACTCAAAACATATTAAAATTCATCCAAAAACGACTAGAAAATGTGATTAAACCAAATTGAAACATAAAGAATAAAATAGTAAACTTTGTGCCGATTTAAATTTAACCCAACTGTTTTTATGCTTCCATTTATTTCCAAGCAACCTGTCGAGTCCTCAATCTTGTGGGAAACTTCAACTCTGTGGAGTTTGAGTGGCATATGGCTCGATGGAAGCATTTGAGTAAGAAAAATACAATATTATTTTTTAACATTTTTTCACTTAGATACACGGTCGTTTCTTCTGATATATACAGATAGTAAACGAACAACAGCAATCCAAATTATGACATGAAATATAAGAAATACATTAAGATAAATAATATATTTCTAAGTCTATTATACAAAGAACATAGGAACATATAATTAGTTAGAGGATGCCTGCAAAATTTTAATTACTTGAAAAACTGATTCTCATCGATTTGTTCAGGTGGTTACATACCAAATATGGGAAGGGATTCAAGTAAGAAAACCCAATAAAGATTTGACCAGCGAGAAGTAATTGAAGAAGTGGAGGACAGTGTAAGACTTTTGTCTTCCAAGTCAAAAATATGCAAGTTTCTGTCATCTGGTCGACTATAATAGATGCAATTTGATAGAGTAAAATTGCATATTCACCTCTATCTTCCATCCTCATCCATGATTTTTGTGAGAAATCAGCTCGGTAAATTAAGAAGGTAAAGAGCTCATAATTATTATATCCCGTATGGTGAAGTCGAACAAGTATTAGGTCGTCACCCAAAACAACCAAGAGGTCAGTTGAGCGGATTGCTCCGAAAAAATAAAAACTCTGCCAGTCAGATATAAGAGTGAATAGACTATGATTCATAAAAGATGAAATCACCAATTCTAAACCAAGAGTCAAACCATAAATGCTTCCATTAAAGACTATTGCCGTGATAATTGGAAGTAAACTACCTTCGATTTCGATACTCTCTTGCGTGAATTCGTTGGTGCCTTGTTGGCAATGGAAAAGACGATGATGACAGCCATTGATAAAAATGACTCTACACATCGGATTAGTTGGAGGTGCAGATAGTATACAAGATAGTATACATGATCGATAAGAATCACAAATTTCCTTCAATGGTGGAAGCTCAACTGATCCAACATCTTTCATTATCTTCTTCTCCATCACCATCTTGGCAAAACTATATGTAGAGAGTAAAAAAATCAATACTACTGAAATATTTCTTGCTACTTCAAATTAATGGCTCCATCATAAAGAAATTATCTATTTACAGAATAGAAATTGTTCTTTTATTAAGAATTCAAAACAAAAACTAACCATATAGTCATAAGTAATCAACACGGCAAAGCACAAAATTCTTAACAGTATGAAATTCTTGTAAAAATTCAAATGACTGCACTGGATAAAATTCATCAAAATAAAATGATTATTTAATTGTTTAAAGAATGACAAATCACTCACTTTAAATCAAATAATTTTATAATTCTGTAAAAATCATACCTCCAATTGACCCGAAATACAACATTGCAGAAATCAATGTTTGCGTACATAAAACTAAAAAATGTATAAATCCTAAGCCATCAAAAAGATAATGTTAAGAAAAGGTTTTGAACCATTCAGTAAAACGTTTTCGCAAAAACAATTTCAAAACACCCATTTTGTTCGGCTGGTTAAACTCGAAAGAACGAGGGGAGACATACGCAAAAGAGAGAGAATCAGATGAGAGAAATCGAGAGCGAGAGAAAGGGGAGCAGCAATCCGTGGAAGGAGAAGAGAGACAAAGCGCAAAGTGGGAAGCGAAGAGAAAAGAAAATAACAGATAGAAGCAGAGAGCTTACTAGCAACGCACTGTTATCAGCCGGAGAAGATGAAGCGGAGAGGCAAACGGTCGGCGATGATGGATGAGAGCGCGGAGAGAGAACAGAGGCAAAGAAGACGGAGAATGAGGGGGTTCACGTGGGGCAGGGGCTGATATTGACGATGAAGAGACAGAGATGAAACGGAGAAGAGAAGAAAAGCTTCGCTGGAAGGCTGCGTCAGAGAGATATGAACAGTGAGAGATACTGGGTATTTATAATGTTAGGTGTGAGTGAGAATTTAATAAAGAAAAAGAGATAAATTAAGTTTTAGAAATTTCAAAATATTATTATCTAATTAATATATAATTAAAGTAGAAAATAATCATTTTTAGTCACTTAAATAATTTATTATTTATTTAAGAAACCGCTAATTAAGGAGACGGTTATTATAATTACACTAAATTTTTAACTTAAGACTTTACTTTTAACTGTGTGGAATTATTTCTTCAACAATATGTCCATTGGTTTAAGAAATATTATTTGAGATGATAAATCTAGTAAAGTTTTAATATCATTCAGCTAGTTCTTACATAAATCTATTCTCCCCAATCTTGTTTATAGATCCTCACATATTTTACAATCTCCCGCACTTTATAAAATTTTATACAAGTTTCCTAAATATCAAATAAATAGTTTTATTTTCTTCGCTAAACTTTTCAACTTTTTCATGTGTTGATAAACATGATAATTCTATAATTCAATCATAGTATTCCAACATTCAAATTTCACTATAATGTTTTTCTCATAGGAACCTTTAAATCATGTATATGACTTGTGATTTAGTCATTTGTTTAACTTAGTTGATGCGAAACAATCTTACCTAGCATGTAGTATTACTATTGTTATCTTTTTCTCGGCTCTTTCACTCTCTCTCTCTTCCCTCTCTCTCTCTTCCCTCTCTCTCTCTCTCTTCCCTCACTCCTCTCTCCTCTCTCTGTCATATTCCTCCTCCATTATCACTTTCAAGCCTCTATTTTTCTTTAAAATTGTGTTTGGATTTTTTCTTTAAAACTTAAAAAATCTCAAATGAGAGAACATAAATGCAATTGGACAAAGAGTTTATCAAGTAGATGATACGTGCTTCTAAACAACAAAATATTTCTACAAGGTTTTAATAGATATTTACAACACTCTTATAGAGAGGGAAAACCCCTTGACATCATCTAGAGTAACAAATAGGGCATATATGTTGGCAAGGCATTAGAAGCTTTTACTTGAAGACCTGTTTTGGTTGATTCCTTATAACATAACCCAATAAATAATTAACTCTTGAAAACTAACAATGGGACAGGTAAAAGAAAGTGCAACACTTTTGTCTTCCAAGTCAAAGATATGCAAGTCTGTCGAATATTCGGCTATAATACATACAATATCTTCTAAATCTAAACCTCGTGCTTTGCACGCCATGCCTTGACGCAGATTGAGTAAAATTGCATACTCACCTAAATCGTCCACATCATCCACGCCTTTTGTGAAAAATCTACTCGATAAATTAAGTGAGTGAAAAGCTCATTGTTATTATATCTCGTACTATTTTTTTGAACTAGTATTAGTTCCTCACCCATAACAATCAATTTGCAACTTAAATTGGTCATTGATTCATCTAGGCTTAGCATTTTCCAATCCTCTATTACATATGTGAATCGACAAGAATTGGTCATAAACGACGCGATCACTATTTTGTTAAGATAAGTCAAACCATAAATTTTACCTTTAGAACACATTGCACTTAGCATTTTAGACATATAATCTAGGTCGTTGATTCTCTCTTGCATGAATTCCAATTACCCGGCCGATAGTGAATACGAGTTTCACAAGGACTGATGAAAATGGCATGGCACCTAGGATCACTTGGAGGTGTAGATACAATACACGAATGAGAGATTTTGAAACATTTCTTTACAGGTGAAAATAAAGCATAGCAGCAACTTTTCCAATAGTAAACGGGGAGCAAAAGGAAAAAAAGGATGAACTTGCAAAAATCACTGAAGGTTGAAAGCTTTTGTAGTGCAAATGAAACGCAACGACAACCAGACTGCAGACCTTTTTTACGGACAACAATAATGGTAACGTGAGTAGTAATTGATTTTTGCTTTTATTGTATCTCTCTACAATTCATATAGAGGTTGGCCTTATTATCTATCTATATAGAGAGAGAGTCAGAGGCATTCAAAACTATTAGGTTACCTCTAGCCATTATCTAAATTTTAAAATTATTAAGATGAGATTAAGAATAACTACCATTTTTGTCAAAAATAACAGGAATAACTACCATTTGGTCATGCGAAAAAGATAAACAACCAATCAAGATAAAGATCCAGTAATTGAGATAATCACGGTTCTTAAAGAATAAGTGATAAAGTTAAACATTCAAATAGTAATTCCTTCCCAAGCTAATAACTAGCGTATAAATGCATGTGCTTTTTATCCAATGACTAGTTATTAAGTTAGGCTTAAAAAATCATCTTACAATTCTTTGTTGCTCTTCATTAATCATTGATTAGGACAAGAAGTATTTTTTTGTACAAAAAAAAAGTAACAATAGATATTTGTGATCATATACTTCTAACCATGAGAGGAAAAAAGATCCAAATAAACTCCTACCTTATACATTATTTTCGGGAAGAGAAAATTTCTTTTTTACGGATTAGAAGAAAGTTTCTCTTTTTTTAAATAAGGTTGTTAGTGATGGGAATCAGTATGTACACTGGGACATCCCAGCTATGTTGACACCTCCATCTCACCCTCATCATTTAACCCATCCCAACATATTATTAACATAAAATAAAAGAGTCAACAAAATAAAATACAAAGAAAAAAATCAGCAGAACCTAAAAAAATGTTTGTTACATATATTATTTGAAATAAACGAAAAACATAAATCTGAAGCATTCACCACCAAGTTGGAGTAACTATACTGAGGGTTAGGGACGTCAACAATCTGCAACCCCGTTTCTCTTCTAATAAACGTGAGTGATAATAAAGTCAATCTGATCGATTAAATTTAAACATCTATCTCAAGCAGTACGTCAAAGCCAATGGACTTTATTTGATCTAGTATGAAGAATGGCCACCACATAAGTAGAATCATTTTCCAATTATAAACATCTCCATCCAAAGTCGAAGCATAAACAACGCATGAATAGCAGCAGCTAGCTCAGCCTCAAAAGCAAAGCATACACTAAGGTGAATAGCACAACGTACAACTCTTAACCATCATCTAGAAGTTCTGAAAATGCCTCCACAACCTGCAAGGCCTGAACTACCAAAAGCTGCTCCGTTTGTATTTACCTCAATCTAACGTGATGGGGGAGGATGCTAAAAAATTTACAAGACACGCGGGGCTTTGGAATGACGACTCGAAACATAAAACCGCTGAAGTGTTAATAGCTCCTCCATTGAACTCTGCATTGTGTCAATCTTAAAAGAGTCTGCTTCATGAACTGAACGGGAAAGTAATGACAGTGCTTCAGCAAAGATAGGAATCCTACTCTCAAAGGTAGCTTGATTGTGAAGGTATCACACCACCCAAAAGATAATAATATTAGAAGTCTGTCGTAAAGTCTTCAATTGTGTGCTAAAAGATACATTCATCACTGTCTGCCAAAGACCTGATAATGTACCATTAAGCTTGATATTCTTCCTAAAAACACTCGACACTGCATCTCATAATCCATGAGAAAAAGGACAATCTATAAAGAGACGACGTAAATTCTCCTCTGCGGTACAACAGAGACGACACTGTGAAGAAAATACTATATCCACGAGGATGCAACGCAGAATCAGTGGGCAACTTTCCATAAAATAAGCGCTAACTGAGAATAGACGGTGAGAGTGGGATAAATGACTTCCAAATCTGCTTACCCCAACTAACATAATTACTAATCTCAGTAAGAGAAGCATATTAAGTAAAAAAATGAGAAAAAATATTAGCACTCTTTTAAAACCGTTTGGTACTCATGAGTGACATCCTATGAGAACCGAAGTTCTTTACTTTCTAAATATCTATTGATAGAGGGTGATTAGGAAGATGTAGACCATGAAATCTTATTTTACTCATTCAAATCTAATGGTATTGATTGAAAATAAAATAGCGAAATTGTAGCATTTAATCCTTCTAGTAGGTTGTTATAATTTTTTAGTTATTTTTAAAAATAATTAAGTTAATAACCAAGTTAGTTTGACCATAACTTTATATTCACACTTCACACTTCTGTAAGACAATAGTAATATATTTATTATACATAAGTAATCTTTAAATTTTTAAAACTCTAACCCAATTGTTTTTAAAATTTTGAGACTAACAATACCAAAAATTACTAAGACACAAAATATATACGTGAGATACATAAAAAAATCTGATTATCAATAATAATATAAAAATAATTTAACACTTTCAGTTATGACACAAAATTTACTAATCAATTATTATATATGTAAGATAAATCTATTATAAAATAAGAATAATATGAATTATGTAATTATTTTCATTTATTGGTCTATTTTATTTTTGTAAGTATAGTATCCAACCACTTTTTCCTATAATTATTTATATAAATGCATATTTTTCAAAAATGAAGCAATCCCTTGTTTTTAGGAAACTTAGTTGTGATTTTTAGAAACATATACATTCTCTAATAAAGCCAATAAATATAAATTCCAAATAAAAAGATATTTTTTACCATAATCAATTTTCTTTATTTTAAATTGCATAAGTTTTACATAAAATGTATATTTTCAAGATAGATCAATTACTTATTTTAGGGGATCACTAACGATTTTTTGGCAAATATATGTATGCTAGTCAAATAAATACATATAAATTTAGTGTAAATATTTTTCAAGTTATTTTTGACAATATATTTACATTACTTTGTTTAGATAAGAATATATGTGTGTATATGTATATCTTATATGGATTGCAATAACTATTTACATAATGTTCATTATAACTACTTACGAATATATTATAATTATTTTAGTAAATTCATCAGAGCATTGATCATTACTCTAATAATAACTATTTTCACAAATTATGTTAAAAGTGATAAACGGATTATTAACAATGATATCTAATTGTATCGACTAACACATATTCATTGTATCAGGAAAATATGGTCTAGATCTCCTTAATTGCTCTGTACATTACAAAGAGGAATCTTATTTCATATGAAGTCTGCCAGTGGTTAGATGTATTAGTACATATGTGCAATTGTATTCATCCCCATCTGTAATATCACAAGTTTCCTAATATTATTTTTCTTTCTTATTATAACAAAGAAACTTGTTCAAGCAAAGAAATTTATTTGTTCAAAAAAATTAAATTTGAATTTTATATTCTGGTTTGTTAAAAAAATGAATTTATTTGAATTTTTAATTGTTCTGATTTTTTGGAGTGTTCAATCCAAATATATTTTACATTCATTTTTTTAGATAAAAAAAACTAATCAATGGTGACCACTGTAAAGATAATCAGTTTAGTACATATAATAGGGAGAACTTAAAAGCTAGCGAAGCTCATATGTTATTTTGAAAGAGTTAGTAAAAAAATTGTAACTATGTCAACTATTAGATCTCTATTATAGTTGGGATTGAAAATTTATCCACAAAACTGAAAATTTATCCACAAAATCGAGAAGCAACAAAACCAAGGGAAAGCAAATGAGAAGCAAAACGCTCAAACCAGGCTCGTGGCGCCTGTTTAAGACCATACAATAATTTTTTTAATTTGTAAATATAATCAGGATGTTCCTTATCTATAAAGCCCTGGGTTCACACATAAACTTCTTCAGACAAAGAACCATACAAAAAGGCATTCTTAACATCATTGTCGTAATGGCTAGTTATTAGTATCAGCAAGAGAGAGTAAATTGAGAACAATTGGTTTCTTGATTACGGGCCTAAAAGTTTCCCCATAATTTAGGCCAGCTTGTTGATGATAGCCTTTGGCTACCAATCTGACTTTATACCGAGCTATAGAGCCATCTAGGTTATTTATACTTTAGTTTCTAAACCCATTTGCCCCCACAAGATTTTTATGAGAAGGAAAATTCACCAAGATCCAAGTATTTTGAGTAATCAAGGCTCTATATTCATCATTCATGGCCTGAGTCCATTCTGGACTCTTGGCAGCAGTAGTAAAAGAAGTGGGTTTAGTGTGTGAAGATGGAAGTAAAGGTTCAGACACAACAAGAGCTTTCTTTTTATGGATACCAGATTTGGATCTGGTTTGTATAGGGTGTGTAAACTATGATATGTGTGAAGTGACAGCATCAGCCTAAAGAGAACGTGAAGGACAAGAAATATAATCAATATTAGAAGAAGAAGATAAATCATGAATACTAGCAGTATGCTTGGCAGGAGAAGTAGTAACATGTGAGAAACAGAGGGAGACATGCTAGTAGACAAATCAATACATGTGGGAGAATCAGTATAAGTAGTATCAGTAGCTAAAAAACTTGAAGAACCTGAATTGAAATCATTGGAAGAACTGTAAATAGGTAAAACAGTAGCAGAATGATGGTTGGCAGCAGAAGCAGTAGCAGATATAAGTGCAGAACTAACATATGGTAAAACAGAAACAAATTTACCTTGTGCAGAAACAGAAATGAAAGAAGGTCTAGATGCAGTAGGAATATCAGATATAGAAGCAATGTTACTATTAGTAAAATTGAAAGAAGGCAAAGGCAGAAGGAACAGTCCCAATCCTATTTGTTATCAAATGATTGTGTAAGAAAAGAAGAGAAGAGTAGTACCTAGATGGAGACGAGGCAGAAGATTGAGGAGTCATAGGCTACACAGAACAGTTAGAGGCAGCAAAGAGAAAACATTGTTCATAAAAAATAACATGGCGAGAAACATAGAACTTTTGAGAGGTTAAGTCATAGGAAATGTAGCCCTTTTGATTCAAAGCATAGCCCAAAAACACACATTGAACAGATTTAGTGTTAAATTTATTTTTCATGTATAGTTTTAAGTTAGGATAGCAAGAAGCCCAAATACTCTAAAGGAATCATATTCAAGAAGTTTACCAAAATATTTCTGAAAAGGCGACAGCAAAGGCATAAGTCCAAAAAGATTGAGGAACAGAGGCATAATACAAAAGGGTTAAACTGGTCTCAACTAAGTGTCGGTTGCTTACGTTTAGCAAGTCTGTTTGTTGAGGAGTATAAGTACATGTAGTTTGATGTTGAATGCCGTGTTCATTCATAATGGTCTTAAAAGAAAGATTAATGTATCCGCCATCACCATTAGATCGTAAGCACTTAATCTTTGTATCAAACATATTTTTGGCAATAGCCTTAAAACACCTAAATACATCAAAGACATCTGATTTTTGAACAATAGGAAAGAACCAGGTAAATCAAGACATGTCATCAATAAAAATAACATAGTATCGGTGACCAAGCAAAGAAATAGTTGGGGAAGGGCCCCAAACATCAGTATGAACAATTTCCAAAGGAAAAGAGGATAAAGAATCAGAAAGAGAAAAATGTAATCTTGTCATTTTATTCGAAACACAACTTACACAAAGAGAATGATCAGAAACTGAAGGATTTAAAGCAAGATGACCTATGATTAATATTTGTTTAACAACATTAGGAGAGGGGTGACCTAACCTAGAAAACCAAATAGAATAAGAGGTCTTAGTACCAAGAAATGCAACATGTTTCTAGGGAATTTAACAGGAATAAGATATAGGCCATTCACACAATGGCCTTTATGCAGGATTGTGCCCGTTGCTTTGTCCTGAATAAAGAAAGAGTGAGCATCAAAGATAAACCTACAATTATTATCTAGGTAAATCCTATACCAAGAAAGTCAGTTGGCAGATAAGTCAGGATCACAATACAAGTCAGGTAGAGGAAAAACATGAGAGGGAGTTTGAATCATACCAGACCCAGTGTGAGAAATTGATAAAGATTGTCCATTGCCAATCGATATCCCTTCTAAACCACTATATTCAGTCGTGTTGAAAAGATTGGTAGGATCAGGAGTAAAATGAGTATTATACTCGGTGTCTGAAAGGCATATTCGATTATTAGCTTTGATATAATAGATTGAAGAAGATGAGAGAAACACAAGCAAGAAGAAGACTATATTCGATTATTAGATAACTAACAAAACCTAAAGAACCAAAGTATATACTAGCAACTTAACACCTAACAACTA
This sequence comes from Datisca glomerata, assembly GCA_003255025.1. NCBI lineage: Eukaryota > Viridiplantae > Streptophyta > Magnoliopsida > Cucurbitales > Datiscaceae > Datisca > Datisca glomerata. Next base: position 32,603 of record QANY01012344.1, read on the forward strand.
GTTAGAAGGAAAAGATAGAAATACCCTTCAACAATTGAACTTATCTCTTTACAAATAGTAGAGATTTTTTTATTTTCTCAAAATCCGTTTCCAAATCATTCCCACCTATTATTAGATCTCTATCACCTCCTCCCACTATCCTATTTTCACTTTATGAGTTCTCCATGCTTTCACTTTATGACTTCTCCATGCTTGCTATTATTCTCCATGTTTGTTGTTAATGAAATTCTGGTTTTAAAAAAACAACAACCACAATAATCAAACTTTTGAACACATTTACAACTGTTTCTATGATTTCAACTTTCCAAACCCACAAGATTTATGGGTTCGTGTCTCAAATTTTAATTGGTTCACGTTCTATGTTTTTCTTAAACCCATTCATGAGACATAGAATAGAAGTTCTCAATGTGCCTCATTTTATGTCCCGGCCATCACTTTTAACTCCTTGTCATTTTCCTCCCCACCAAGTTGCTTAGAATGTACAATTTATGGTATCGTAGATCGAACACATGAGATACCAATATATATGAGAAACGTGGAGAATTGGATTGGACAATCCACGAAATTGAAGCTAATAAACATTTTGTACCATCACAATGCAATCTTGCTTTATACAAAGGCTCATACCATTTTCTTGCCTTTGATCCTAAGACTAGTAATTGTTATTGGAGTCCTCGTGATAAGCGGCTTGGTAAAAAGCTACTTGATTTACAGTATCAAAGTTTAATGGTCGAAGTTGATGGAAAGTTGTTGGTTGTGCATCTCACTCTTGATGGAACATGGTTATGCATCCTTAGATTAGTGAATCGCACAAAACTGGTGTGGGAAGCAGTGAATGATTTGGGTGATAATATGTTATATCTAAGTTGAACTTCATCATTTTCAGTAAAGGCTAGAGAGATGAATTGATAATGAGATCTACTTTCTCAAGTTTATGGTAAAAGAGGAATCTGTAAGACTTATTTGACCCAATAAAAATATTAATTAATTAATATAGTTTAATAGAAATATTTAAACTAAATCTTATTGATTGATTATATTTATAACACAATCTTGATGAAAGGTGCTATAAATATAATTCCCTTAAAAATTGGTCCTCTCTTAATCCTAATTAATATTTATTTACACCATCATTAAATATGCTTAAATTTTTAAGGGGTAAAGAGGGAGAAATCAATTCTACATCAGTGGATTCATCGACGTATTTGAAGACCTAAAGATTTTATAATGGCTAACGATATGTTCAATAACTATTATCGTGAATGTGAAAATCATGAAATTCTAAAGATCGTAACAATGAATTTTGGCATAATTGATTAGTTGCATGATAAACGAATAAGCTTACATGTGGTATCAGAGCATTAGATTTAGGATCTCATGATTTTTCGTAGAGTGTTTTTTCTACTCTTCAATTATCAAATTGTAAATTATGATTAAAATATTACATAAACGTCTATGATATTTCTGCATGACAAAAGTGTAATTTTCAAACCGTTTTTATTGTTCACGTTATGGAATCCGAATTGTTAGTTTTATGTAACAAATTGTTATAGCACTAAAGGAAGAGATTATAGAGCTAAAAATATTTTGGACCGAATTGTTACTGTTAAAAGTTTCCTGATGTTATGACCGAATTGTTATTGTCAAAGAAGCGTGTTTCTAATGGTTGCTTAGTTTATTGGATTATGTCTCATAACTGTGTTGGTCATTCTCCCACTTATTGTGCCCCACGATTTGTTTCCTACCCACTGAGAATTGATTGAGAAATTGTGTAAATTGGCTTGTGCATTGCCCATATAAAACTGCCTATATCAATTTCTTTAATATCTGTAATTGCCGAATAGTGTGAAGTAGAATAATGTTTTCTTTTTTATGTCGATTACAGTAAATAGGCAATGGTAAATGGTGGTTACTTACTTCCCATTACTGTTCATTTTTAAAGAAATTGCAGCGAATAGATAAGTTTAGAAGTAAGAGTTATAAAATAGCTCAATTTTTTTATTAGGTAAATGACAGTTTTACGTGTGCCACATCACCAGTTTATTTATCCTAATTTTATGTTGACAGATTTCCCTCAATAAGTTGTTACGAATGGTTGATTGCGTGGGTCAACTATAGTTAATTAGAACAATAAAAAAAATTAGTTTACATATTTACATAAATTAAATAAAATATATATATTAATATTTCCCTATTATATTCAATAACTAATATAGATTTTCGGTTATGGAAACATATTTTTCCATAACCAATTGATAATATTTAGGATAAAGATGATTTTTCATAATTTTAGCTAATTTGATTTTTAATTGATTATCTTTCGTTGTTATGGAAAAAATATCATAATTCAGCATTAGATCTACCAGTTCACACACGATTAACTTTCTTTGTCATTCATCTTATTTTTGAACCTGCAATTCATACATCAATTTTTCAAGATTTGTAGTAAAAAAACCTCTTTGTTTCATCGATTGTACGTGGTTGAGGACTATTTACCTTTTGTTTCCATGAAATTAGGGTAAATAAACGGTTTCCATGAACGTGGTTGACTTTTATTTACCTATTGAACATGGTTGACGAATGTTTCCTTGAAATAAGGGTTAATAAACTAGAAACTTATTTGTTTCCATGATTTCAAATTCTTGTTCATTTAATTATTGATTGTTGAAGATTATTTACCTTCTTTGTTTACCATTTTTGGCGGAATTGTAAGAATATTGAAATTTAAAATTAATGTATTTGTGCTTCATGATATTTTTGGCTGGATTTTTCGTTTTTGATTTAATTTTGGAAACCTTATTTATTACTTGGTTGATAAAGGATTATGTTGGGGCTGATTTGTAAGGATTTTCTAAATTTCAAATATTTTATAATAATATCTTAGATTATTTTTTTAAACAATTAATGTTTTATTATCTCATTGTTCAATTTTTATTTAGAATTTCAGTAACATTTCATTGATTTCACGAATTATAATCCTTAGATTTCAATTTTGTTAATTTTTCTAAATCGAATGACTTACGTTTTTTTATTAAATTAACTTAAAAATTGAAGCCAATTTATTCTTATATTGATAGGTGGGAATTTTCTCAAACTCTAATTTCATTATGAAATAATATTTTACATTTATTGTTTATAATTTATTTCTAAATAAATTTAAACTTATTTCTAAATTATTATTGATTGTGGTAGTTGTTGATACTGTGGTAAATTTAAATTCTAAATTCTAAAAATATATAGTTTAATTAATTATAAGTATATAGACTGGTATATCAATAACTTCCATTCGATTGGCCAATATTTACAATGTAGTTATTTTATATAGATTAAGGACATTATGGTCTAAATTTATTGACCATTTTTGAAAACCTGTTATTTACCTATAATTTTTTGAACCCAACTATTTTTTAACATACCACTAGTAAAACTGTCTAAATTGAAAATTTTCCATTCTTTTTATGATGATCATTCTAATTACCGTGTTGATTATTGGTCCACTATTATGATTCACAAATTTATTCTTTATATTGTAATAAGCTGATTGCATCAACTAGTATATATGTCTATCTAATGGATATGATTAATTAATTTATCATGAATATTCTGTAACGGATAATTTTATTTATGGTAATTAATTAAAACCGTTAAGTAATGTGTATTTTATGTGTTTACGTGGGAATTTATATAATCTGAAGTTTTATATTATGTTTGGTTTATTTATCATCAGAGTGGCTAAACCATAGTGATTATAAAATTTTGTATTGTATAATTAATTAATATTCAATTACCCATGAATGTTGAAGCTTATAAATGACATAATGTAATAAGATATATATTATATGGGTAGATTAGAGTTCATTATTATAAGACATTTAAGAGTCACACCCAAATGTTGATTAGTTGTTCTTAATGAACATAATTGTTGGTAACTAATATGCTCTATTAGTTATATTGCTTATCCAAAGATAGTATATATATCTAAGTGGTGTATATATGGTTGCCAAATTATTGAAAATTATTATTAGTATCATTATCTTTAATGCTTATATGTCATTGTATTACCCAATGGAAAACATTGATATGCATTTATTGTTCATCTGAATTATAAGTTTGGATCTGTATTATTCAGTTAAGTTTACAACTCAAATTACAGTACTTGTTCCCGTTTCTCTCCATTAACATGCTTAATCTGTTCCAATGTTTAATGGGCTTAATTTTTCTATTGGTCTGAAAAAGTGCAATTTCACTTAGGTGTTTTGGATTTAGATTTGTCATATCAATTTTTGACACAAACCTGCCGCTACTACTAATTCTAGTAGCGACGAGGATAAGACTTTTCCTGATTCTTGGGGAAGGTCTAACAGACTAAACCTAATGTTTATGCGAATGAGTGTAGCAAAGAACATCAAGTCTATGTCGGAAACATGGCGCTCGCGCAGCGGAAGCGTGGAGCTTTTAAAATTTATTAAAAATGAATCGTATGCTTTTCGATAAAATGAAAATAAGAACGACGCAACTATTTTCAAAATAACTTTTATTGAAAAAAATTTTAATCAGGATCTGTTATATATTTATATATTAAATGTAAGGCATATATGGATATGAATCATATATCTCTTGTAATCTATATCAAGCATCCTTGCAAACCAAAGATCATACGTTTTCACGAGCAAAAGACTTCGAGATCCACATCAAGATCTTCCAAGTCAATCCTCAAACGCACAAGGATTGGTGTGGGCACGTAGAGTAACCAAAGACACTTTTTCTGTCTCTAGATATACTCAACACATGAGATCTAAAGATTCACTGAGAATGATTAATTTAGTGAGGTAATCCTCTGAGAGAATACGATGATGATTCTTTCAGAGTTTTTTATTAGTTTTTTAATCATAGAGAAAATTTACCTTGATAGCAATTGTGTTCTCAACTCTCAATCAACACTGAGTCCAACAGAATAAAATCTATATATTTGCTAGATAATGACATATCAAAATTTTATGGATAAACTGAAAATGATATTTAATTTTAAAATTATCATTGTAGGGGGACCCACTGAAATTTGTGCACAAATGTTGTGCCACAGTAGATATGAGATTGTAATTATTTTGACGTTTACACCCCTAAATATGTTGTAGATGTTTCATTTCGACTCAGTTTAGGGGTCTAAATCGAACTGATCCGCTAAGCTAAAGCGTAAAGTAACAACTCGGTTATGTCTTGCAGTATACTAATTCAACATAAATTTTAAAAAAATCCAGATAATTATATGAAGAGAAAAGTTTTAGAACTCAGAAAGAATTGCTTTCTACAGTACTAGCAATATTTTAGTATATTAATACCAAAGTAAACATGAAGTTTCATATAATAAAAAATAGCTAGTGTAAATAGACCTATAATAAAAAAAGACTACATATTATACCCTTTATTAACTTATGATAAATAAAATAAAATAAAAACTCATGAAAATTTAAAGGTCCTTAGTTTAGGGTTTCATTTCTCTCTCGAAATTCGTGTATATAAATATATACACCATTTATATTCATCTCTCCTTATCTCTCCCTCTCTCTCAAATTCTCTCCCCGTCTTAGTCATTTTTTTTCCAAATCCGTCTCCCTCACTCAAATGTATACTAACTTAATATATATACGTATAATATATACACATCTATGAAAATGTAATATCATATTTACATAGAGTGAGAGATTGAGAGACAGAGAGAGAGAAAAAATGGTAACCATCTAAATATTGTTTTCATTTACATTTGCATTAATTATGGTATTTAAATGAAATATAATAGTATTTGAGGCATTTACATGAGATATTAAAGATGGAGAGAGAGACAAAATCTCAAAGAATGTTATATATATATATGTGTGTGTATGTGTGTATACGTATGTATTTGTATATATATATATGTACACGACATTCTAATGCTCGATTTTATGATTAGATTGGAAACGACTCACTACGCCCTCGACGTAGCCAATATCCGGCTCAGTGCAAATCATTGCATATATGAGACTTCCTACGGCTGAGGTATATGGGATCTTTCTCATGTCTTCCTCTTCTGGAGAAATCTTGGGAAACTGCTCCTTAGAGAGGATGACTTCATGCCTTAAAAGAAAATATCCCTTCTTGGATTCTTGTATAATGAAGCCATCCATCACTTTATCAATATAATATACTTGAAACAATGTTAACTGTTTGTTCTTCCTATCTAAAACAACCTGAATACCTAAGATAAATCTTGACATTAGATAATTTTGCAAGCCAAATCTTGGCATTAGATAATTTTTCTACATCATTCTCATTGAGTGGAAAATCGTCCACTTACAAGACTAGAAAAACCATTTTCCCTTCGTGTATCATCTTATACACACAAGGTTCATCCTCCAACTATTTAAAACTAAAGGTTTTGTCATATCTGATATTCCATGATCGTGACGCTTGCTTAAGTCCATATATTGACTTCAACAGTTTGAAAACTTTACCCTCTTGGCCTTTCTTCGTGAACTAGTTTGGTTGAGCATATAAATATGCTCTTCAAGATTTTTTTTTCAGAAAAGCAATCTTGACATATACCTGCCAAAGATTATAATCGAGGGCATCAACAATGGATAAGAGGATTCGGATGAACTTAAGCATAGCCACCGGTGAGAAGGTTTCCTCATAATAAATACCTTCCTTTTAGGTATAACCCTTGGCTACTAGCCTATTTTTGAATGTCTCCACATTTTCATCCGGACCTTTCTTTTTCTTGTAAATCCATTTACACCTTACGGGTTTTACCTTTCAAGAGGATCTACAAGTTTCTAGACTTCGTTCGAGAACATCGATTATATCTTAACGTTCATGGCTTTTTGTCATAGGTTTGTTTGAGGACCGGCCATGGCCTGTGAGTATGAGAAATGTTCATCATGATCCTTATGTGAGACTACAGTTAAGACATCTTCATAAGATGTGTACCTGTTAGGCTATCACACCCTCTCACTACGCCAAGGCTCCACAGGCTCTGACTCCTACTGTGGTTCTTTTATTATTAAATTAGGAACAGTTCCTGATTGAGGATTATGTGTCCTCCCACTCAATAATTTCTCTAGCATAAGTTTGCTTCTCGGCTTCACATTTCTTATAGTCTTCTTAAAAAATGTACATTCATGGTAACGAATATTTTCTTATCGATTGAACTATAAAAGACACACCCCTTCATTCTCTTGGGATATCCTAGAAACATGTATAATTCTGATTAGCTGGCCAACTTGCTTGTCTTTGGTCTTAGCATGTGTTGGGAATCCCAAAAATTTAAGGTGGTTTACTGATGACTTTTGTCCATTCCATCTTTCATATAGCATGCCAGACAACATTTTTTTTCTTGGTTCAGAATGTATGTTGTTATATACAAGGCGAATCCCCAGAACGAATCTGAGAGGGATGAATAACTCATCATGGATCTGGCCATATCCATCAGAGTTTGATTTCGTCTCTCTAACACATCATTCTGTTCTAGAGTGCCAAATGTTTTAAGTTGGGAAAGAATATCCTGTTCCATAAGAATGTCTTTGAACTCTCCTAGCTAGTACTCTCCACCATGATTAGATCGTAGTGTTTTAATTTATTTCTCTAATTGCTTCTCAACCATAGTCTTATACTCATTGAAATTTTCAAAGGTTTTAGACTTTTGGTCCATTAGATAAACATGTACAAAATGTGAGTAGTCATTAGTGAATGTTACAAAATATTTATAACCTCTTCTTACTTGGATATTCAATGGCCACATGCATCACCATGTACAAGTTCGAGGCATTGAATGGCTCTTTCACCCTTCGCTGAAAAAGGGTATCTTGATCATTTTGTCTTCTATACAAGATTCACATGTGGGTAGTGATCCCACATTTAATGTTTGCAATGGACAATTCTTTGTAAGTCTTTTAATCCTGTCTAGGCTAATATGGCCAAAATGTAAATTCCACAAATATGTTATATCGGTTGTATTAGACTTCAACCTTTTACTATCTTTTCATGAATCAACATTCACTGTAGTGTCACATATCATTGAAACTATGGGTTTTACATAGAATAGTTTATTATCAAACGTGCAGTAGTAATTAAGCGATCATTTCTAAAAATACCAATACTTTTATAAATGAAATTCAAAGAGAATCCTTGCTCAATTAAACTAGCACTGAAATAAGGTTCTTCCCAAAAATCAGGATATAATAAATATCACGTGAAATTATAAAATCGTTAGCAACTCACATTTTATTAGTTCCAATAGATACGACCAATACTAATCCTCCATTTCCCCAACAGAAACTGAGTTCGCCCTCGTTAAGCCATCTGATTTTCCTGAACCCCTGCAGGGAACAACAGATATGGTTCATGACTGCCGAGCCTTTCAATCCACAACAAGTAGAGTCAACCACATAACATGCCTTAGTAACAAGTACTATACTTTTAGATCTCAACTCATTGAGATAATCTATACAGTTGCATTTCTAATGGCAAACACCTCGACTTGTCCACTTTTGTAGTGCCCTTGACTTTCACAGCTTTTGAGTTCTCCTTTTTAGCCTTCTTTTAACCTCTCTTGTGTTTCTTTTTGGTGATGAAGGTGGAAGGCTACCTCAGCACCCATGATCTCCATCTCATTCAGATAATAATTATCAACATCATATATTCTCTAACAGGAGTTACAGGTTTCATTTTACAGTTCATGAAATTTCGTGTAGCTACCTATTAGGCTTGACGACCTTGATCTCCGAATATTTCAGTGATGTTCAACATCATTTCAAGGGTAGTTTCCATGTTCTGATGCTATTTTTGTAACACATTACTAACAGAAGCCAAGATGTAACACCCGATGATCTAATCAAAACGCAGCCAAAAAGCATAAACATCATTTTTCTCTTGGAGTCGATTCAGCAATAGACTCAAGGGGACAAGAGGTGTTGAGCAGGAACTTGTGTTTTTCTACAATTAGCACAATATCAAGATTAGATTTCCAATCCATGTAATTTTTACCAGTAAATTTGTTCGCCTTTAAGATAGTTGAAAGTGAGGACAACGACATGATTACTGAAAATAATAAAAAATCATAACTAACTAGATCAAGTTTTGTATTCACCTCAGAATTAAAGTAGTTATGAAAATACTCTTAAGGTGTAATAATTAGATTTAGAACTAGATAAACGGTTTTGCTCTACACGAATTTGTTAGTGGTCTATTTAACATGTTCCATAACATGTCCAGTAGTCAATTATTCGAGTCTCCACTCCCATACCTCAAGACCGGCATCTTTTGGTTCAATCTAACATTTATAATTGGGCTCAATTGACCAGTCAATCATAAGACTGCGAATAACATTCTGAACTATTTTAGAAGTGTTTGTCTGGAAGACCCCTCTGCCTTTACTCTTCTTACGTCGACAATAGTTCCAAGACTTGAGTAAATTATAAACACACTTTAATTAATAGAAAACCTTCATTCATATATTAAATTCAATAAGACAAAATGTCTGAGAAATAATTAAATAATCATAAATAGTTACTACACCCTACTTTATAGATATAATTCCGACATCTTACTCTTAGAAGGAACTAAGGGTGTAAGTCCATGAGAGGGGCAGTTCATAAGTCTTACTCGTAAAAGGAACTAAGAGCGCAAGTCATTAAGAGGAGCAACAACTAAGTCATAATTTTAAAAGGAACTAAGGGCACAAGTCCTTGGAAGGGGCAGTTCATAAGCTTTACTCCCAGAACGAACAAAGGGTGCAAACCCTTGGAAGAGGCAGTTCATAAGTCATACTCTCAAAAGGAACTAAGGGCGTAGGTTTTTTAGAGGGACAACTAATAAGTCCTACTCTCAAAAGAAACTAAGGGATGTAAGTCCTTGTTTGTCATCGCAGCGTGTGTGCAGCGGAAGTGTAAAGGCGCATGGCCTTTTAAAAAATTAAATTTTTAATAACAATCAGATCTTTTAATAAAACAAAACTTGCGGAAAGCTATGATAACCAAATAAAAACTTTTATTTACCCTGTGGCACTACATGGCATCACTGTAGTACCCTGTGGCACTACAGTGTTGTACACTCACTACTGTAGTGCCACGTGGCACGACAGTAGTCCATGTCAATTTCTGATGCCCTATCAATGGTTGACACGCGGTAATTACTGTGAATTAAATATTTATTTTAATAATATAGTTATCTACATACTAGGTAATTCAAAATTAACATTTTTTATTATCGCTATCAACGAACTTATCTGTTATTTCACAAATAACAGATTTAGGTAATGTAAATTATTATCTAATTTCACAAATTAGATATTATGTCTTACTTATCGATAATTATATATATATATATATATATNATGTCCTGAAATACTTACACCCTAGACAGTGTAGTATAGAGGTGACTTGGAGACCATGAACATATAATCCTAAGTTTTAATAAAGCAGATTATTAATTTAACTATTTAATTAAATAATCTTATTTATTAATTTTTTTTATTACTTCACTATAAATATGGAATTGCACTCTTAGAGAATATAGAATGTATTTACATAGTATTCTTATGAAGTCCATTGACATAAAACTTTCATGTAGTTTTGTACTCCAATTATTGATTCGTAAATTAGAACTTGACAAAATTACCATTTTACCCTTCTAATTACCTCTTGATCCTTAAGTACCATTAATCCACTAGTAAATGGTTGTTTTATAATTTTATTAAAAAATTGAGCTCAATAACCATTCAGTTTCAGAATTAGCACTTAAAAAAATTGATATACGATCCGTTAGGAAAGCTTAGATTCTAAATCTTATAAGATCATTTCTCCAGCCATCCACGTCACTGAATCTTAAAAACAAAAGTCACTAGCGTGATTAACAAACAGACCTTAACGAGTGAATCAAAGATCCAGTAGACATGCATAGGAGTTCATGATTACTCAGGATTGAGCTGATCTACATATGATCATCAAATTGATGTGTATTAAATCTTTATGATAAACGGCATGTTTATAAATATATTAATTCACATCGGTTCTGGCATATACAATCTTATTATATGAAGTACCTTCACTAAGACTTCTATCCACATCAATGATCTGGATCTAGATCACACGCATTCATAATACTTAGTGAACCGCACTAGTAACCATTCATTAAAGATTTCATACTTAATATGTTGCTGATAATTTTGTTCATTTTCTATGATCTTAATACTCTCGTACTAATACAAGATCATAGTCTTATTAATGAATATAGAATTTTTAGATATTTATATAAATTATTCAACAATAATTTAAAAGAACAATTATAAAAAAAATGTAATCCTCTTTAAATTTCATCAAAATGTCAACACACATGCTTTTAGGGTATAATCCCCAACAATCCCCCACTTTCCCTAAAGTAAATGTGGCATCTCTCTTAATCTCAAGTTACGCACGTGACCCTCAAATGACTTCGCATAAAAATTTAGCTTAGATGATCAGTTCGATTTAGACTCCTAAACTAAGTCGAAATGAAACATCTACACCCTTAGATATGAGATTGTAATTATTTTAACATTTACACCCCTAGATATGTTGTTATAATTAATTTTCTTTCTCATAGCTTATAATAATATATGAGTGCAGATAGAATACAAGATCAGATATGAGAATAATAATAATAATAATAATAATAATAATAATAATAATAATAATAAGGGAAAACTGTGAAAATGGACCTTCTCGCAGCTCAAGCTGCAAAAATGTCAAGAAAATTTTTTAATTGCGAAAATGGCCAAAATATGGTAAATAATGTTATCGAAACTGTGAAATTTTGGTAAATAAATCGTTACCATGGTCGTTCCGGTCATTTTTGAAAATAAAAAATTTTTCAACCATTTTTGCAGTTGAAACTTGAAACTTAGCTTTTTGTGTCATTTTCTCTAATAATAATAAAAATATTAATAATAGTTTACATCATATCATTCTTACTTTTAATGATATTAATATATTTTAAAATCAATTCAACAGAAATGAATGTGGTATCTTTGCCATATAGGTAAACGATTAAAACAAGATAAAAGTATACTAACACCCTCTAAGATTTATTTAAAAAACACGGTAACCCCCACTTGTTTCGAAAAAACACATAAGTCTGATATGTTATAAATGAGTTAACTTTTAAGTGAAATGATCAAAATAACCTTAAGTTTTCACCTTTACCCGAACCACCATCAAACCCTTACTCGACCCACCATCAGACCGCTACCCGAATTGATTCGATTTTATGCCCATAGTCCCCTCAAACCCACGATTTAATCTCCCCCTTTCAAAATCAAACCCTCAATTTCCCTTGACAGCAACTACAATCATGGGAAGCCTTTCACATTCAATGTAAAGGTGTTTGACAGCAGCTACAATCGGGGGAAGCCCCTCACATTTGCTTAATAATTTAGGAATCTAAAACTTAAGATTAGGTGAAGAAAGAAGAACAAAATCACCAAACTGGAAATGAAAAACTAAAGCGATGCTCAGATCGATAAAAATGATGCTCAGAACATGAATTACATCTAAAACTTGGGATTATGCAAATATAATTAACAGGTGCTCAGATCGATGAAAAACACAGATGCTCATATTGATGAGATGCAGAAAACTAAAATAATGAAAAACCTAACCTTACCCAAATCGCAAATCGTAGAACTCAAAATCTTCACGGTGGTGTTGCGGGGGCTTCGTCGGTAGTCTCCCTCTTCCTCCGCCTCGCAGGTTTCCCTATTCCTTCGCGTTTCTCTCCTTTGGATTCTTTGGGTTACATCGAAGTGACCCGTAACCCATTAGTAATTTTTTTGTCAACACCCGCTAATGATTAAGTGACAGTATTTTTTATATGAAGAAATAATAACTTAAGTAACTAATCAACGATTTTAAGGTGTTTTTTTTGAAACTAGAAGGGATGTCCTTGTCTTTTAGGCAAACCTCAAGGGATTTTCGTGTAGTTTTCCTTAAACTAAAATCCAATCTTGAATAAACTTATGAGAAACAATTCATGTATATCACAATCCTATGATAATTAATTTTACTCAAAACATATTAAAATTCATCCAAAAAATACTAGAAAATGTGATTAAACCAAATTGAAACATAAAGAATAAAATGGTAAACTATGGGCCGATTTAAATTTAACTCAACTATTTTTACACTTCCATTTATTTCCAAGCAATCTGCCGAGTCCTCAATCTTGTGGGAAACTTCAACTCTATGGAGTTTGAGTGGCGTATGGCTCGGTGGAGGCATCTGAGCAAGAAAAATACAATTATATTATTTTTTAACAATTTTTTTCTCTGAGCAATAGATACATGGTCGTTTCTTCTGGATATATACATATAGTAAATGAACAACAACAATCCAAATTATGACATGAAATATAAGAAATACATTAAGATAAATAATATATTTCTAAGTCTATTATGCAGAGAACATAGGAACATATATTAGTTACACGATGCCTGCAAAATTTTAATTACTTGAAAAACTGATTCTCATCAATTTGTTGAGGTGGTTACATTCCAAATATGGGAAGAGATCCAGGTAAGAAAACCCTGTAAAGATTTGACCAGCGAGGAGTAATTGAATAAGTGGAGGAAAGTGTAAGACTTTTGTCTTCCAAGTAAAAAATATGCAAGTTTTTGTCATCTGGTCGACTATAGTATATGCATTTTCTTCTAAAACCAAGTCCTGTAGCTTTGCATGCCAATCCTTGATTTTGATCGAGTAAAATTACATATTCACCTATATCTTCCATCTTCATCCACGCTTTTTGTCAGAAATCAGCTCTATAAATTAAGAAGGTAAAGAGCTCATTATTATTATATCCCGTATGGTGAAGTCGAACAAGTATTAGGTCGTCACTCAAAATAATCAATAAAGGTTGAAAGCTTTTGTAGTGCAAATGAAACGCAACGACAACCAGACTGCGGACCTTTTCTAAGAACAGCAATAATGTTAACGTGAGTAGTAATTGATTTTCGCTTTTATTGTATCTCTCTACAATTCATATAGAGGTTGGCCTTATTACCTATCTATATAGAGAGAGCGTCAGAGGCATTCAAAAATATTAGGTTACCTCTAACCATGATCTAAATTTTAAAATTATTAAGATGAGATTAAGAATAACTACCATTTTTGTCAAAAAGAACAAGAATAACTACCATTTGGTCATGCGATAAAGATAAACAACCAATCAAGATAAAGATCCAGTAATTGAGATAATCACGATTCTTAAAGAATAAGTGATAAAGTTAAACATTCAAATAATAATTCCTTCCCAAGCTAATAACTAGCATATAACTGCATGTGCTTTCTATCCAATGACTGGTTATTAAGTTAGGCTTAAAAAATCACCTTACAATTCCTTGTTGCTCTTCATTAATCATTGATTAGGATAAGAAGTATTTTGTTTGTAGCAAAAGAAAAGTAACAATAGATATTTGTGATCATATACTTCTAACCATGAGAGAAAAAAATATCCAAATAAACTTCTACCTTATACATTATTTTCGGGAAGAGAAAATTTCTTTTTTACGGATTAGAAGAGAGTTTCTCTTTTTTTAAATAAGGTTCTTAGTGATGGGAATCAGTATGTACACTAGGACATCCCAGCTAGGTTGACACCTCCATCTCACCCTCATCATTTAACCCATCCCAACATATTATTAAAATAAAATAAAAGAGTCAACAAAATAAAATACAAAGGAAAAAATCAGCAGAACCTAAAAGAATGTCTGTTACAAATATCATTAGAAATAAACGAAAAATATAAATCTGAAGCATTCACCACCAAGTTGGAGTAATTATACTGAGGGTTATGGACGCCAAACAATCTGGAACCCCGTTTCTCTTCCTCTAAACGTGAGTGATAACAAAGTCAATCTAATCGATTAAATTTAAACATCTATCCCAAGCAGTACGCCAACGCCAATGGACTTTATTAGATCTAGTATGAAGAATGGCGACCACATAAATAGAATCATTTTCCAATTATAAACGTCTCCATCCAAAGTCGAAGCATAAACAACGCATGAATAGCAGCAACTAGCTCAACCTCAAAAGCAAAGCATACACTAAGGTGAATAACACAACATACAAACTCTTAACGAATCATCTAGAAGTTCTGATAACGCCTCCACAACCTGCAAGGCCAGAACTACCAAAAGCTGCTCCATTTTTATTTACCTCAATCTAACGTGATGGGGGAGGAGGCCAAAAAATTTGCAAGATACGCGGGGCTTTGGAATGACGACTCGAAACCAAAAGCTCCTCCATTGAACTATGCATTGTGCCAATCTTAAAAGAGTCTGCTTCATGAACTTAACGCGAAAGTAATGACAGTGCTACAACAAAGATAGGAATCCTACTCTCAAAGGTAGCTTGATTGTGAAGGTACGACACCACCCATAAGATAATAATATTGGAAATTTGTCGTAAAGTCTTCAATTGTGTGCTAAAAGAGACATCCATCGCCGTCTGCCAAAGATCTGAGAATGTACCATTAAGCTTGAGATTCTTCCTAAAAACACTCGACACTGCATCCGATAATCCACGAGAAAAAGGACAATCTATAAAGAGATGACGTAAATCCTCCTTCGCGGTACAAAAGAGACGACACTATGAAGAAAAAACTATATCCACGAGGACGCAAGGCAGAATCAGTAGGCAACTTTCCATGAAATAAGCGCTAAGTGAGAATAGACGGTGAGAGTGGGATAAATGACTTTCAAATCTTCTTACTCCAACTAACATAATTACTAATCTTAGTAAGAGAAGCATATTAAGTAGAAAAATGAGAAAAAAAATTAGCACTCCTTTTAAAACCGTTTGGTACTCATGAGTGACATCCTATGAGAATCGAAGTTCTTTACTTTCTAAATATCTATTGGTAGAGGGTGATTAGGAAGATGTAGACCATCAAATTTGATTTTACTCATTCAAATCTAATGGTATTGATTGAAAATAAAATAGCGAAAATGTAGCATTTAATCCTTCTAGTAGGTTGTTATAATATTTTAGTCATTTTTAAAAAAAATTAAGTTAATAACCAAGTTAGTTTGACCATAACTTTATATTCACACTTCACACTTCTGTAAAATAATAGTAATATATTTATTATATATAAGTAATCTTTAAATTTTTAAACTCTAACCCAATTGGTTTTAAACAAATTTAAAAAAAATATTTAAAAAATTTAATTTTGAGACTAACAATACCAAAAATTACTAAGACAAAGAACATATACATGAGATACATAAAAAAATCCGATTATCAATAATAATATAAAAAATAATTTAACACTTTCACTTATGACACAAAATTCACAAAAATGTTATTATATATGTAAGATAAATCATATTATAAAATATGAATAATATGAATTATGTAATTATTTTCGTTTATTGGTCCATTTTATTTCTATAAGTACAGTATTATTGAAAATAATTATTTCCAACCACTTTTTCCTATAATTATTTATATTATTTTTTATTAAATATATTTTTTTAAAGATGAAGCTAT
>QANY01012344.1:49610-92403 GCA_003255025.1 Datisca glomerata
ATATATATATATATGTATCTTATATGGATTGTAATAATTATTTACGTAATGTTCATTATAACTACTTACGAATATATTATAATTATTCTAGTAAATTCATCAAAACATTGATCATTACTCTAATAATAATTATTTTCACAAATTATGTTCAAAGTGATAAAAGGATTATTAGCAACGATATCTAATTGCATCGATTAACACATATTCATTGTATAAGGAAAATATGGTCTAGATCTCCTAAATTGCTCTGTACATTACAAAGAGGAATCTTATTTCAGATGAAGTCTGTTAGTGGTTAGATGTATCAGTACATATGTTCAATTTTATTCATCCCCATCTGTAATATCACAAGTTTCCTAATATTATTTTTCTTTCTTATTATAACAAAGTAACAAAGAAACTTGTTCAAGCAAAGTAATTT
The DNA here is from genome assembly GCA_003255025.1 of Datisca glomerata. Classification (NCBI taxonomy): domain Eukaryota; kingdom Viridiplantae; phylum Streptophyta; class Magnoliopsida; order Cucurbitales; family Datiscaceae; genus Datisca; species Datisca glomerata. Next base: position 50,032 of record QANY01012344.1, read on the forward strand.
ATTTGTTCAAAAAAATTAAATTTGAATTTTAAATTCTGGTTTTGTTAAAAAAATGAATTTATTTGAATTTTTCATTGTTCTGATTTTTCGGAGTGTCTGATCCAAATACATTTTATATACATTTTATTTAGATAAAAAAACTAATCAATGGCGACTAGCGTAAAGATAATCAGTTTAGCACATATAATGGGGAAAAGTTAAAAACTAGCGACGCAGATATGTTATTTTGAAAGAGTTAGTAAAAAAATTATAACTATGTCAAATATTAGATCTCTATTATAGTTAGGATTGAATATGTATCCACAAAACTGATAGTTATCATTTATCTCATATTGTTATAGTTTTCAAAATTAGGATAAACACGTGTGTGTAATTTTAAATCTCAAGGAAACTAGTAGATAAGCTATCTAATATTTTTTTAATACCTTTTTGCTCTCTCTCTATATATAGATAACAAGGTTAGCCTCCTCATGATTGTAAAGAGAAATAGTAGAACATACTCAATTACTCACGTTAAGACTTTGGTTCTAAAACAGGTTCATCAATTTTTGTAAGTTAATCTGTTTTGTCATTTTACTTCACTAATTATTCCTTACTTTTATTTTTACACAAGGATTTACTACTTTTCATTCTGAATAAAATGAGTATGTTATTTTAATCTATTAGTTAAATAAATGTACGAATATGGAAAACACAATATGTTACAAGATCAAAGAAATAAAAGAAGGAGAATGAAGAAACCATAAAGATTAGTTAAATATGCCAATTGAGCTATATTCGATTATTAGCTAACTAACAAAACTTAAAGAACCAAAGTATATACAACCAACTAAACACCTAAGAACAAGAGAGAGTTTTAGTGAAATTGAGAAATAGAGAGAGGTTTAGTAAAAAGTTTGCAAGTTGTAAGGGAGAAGGAATATACTTAACTACAAAGTCTATCTTTTTTACTTTTTCTCTAACAAAATGAAAATCTATTTCTACATGTTTGGCTCTAGCATGAAGAATGGGGTTTGAAGCCCCTGAAATGGCCGACGTATTATCGCAATGAATCGTTGGAGCTTGGGATTGTTATAGGTGTAAATCTTTAAGAATCTGCCTGATCCAGCTAAGTCTTGCAACAGTGTTGGCCAATGATTTATACTCAGCCTTTATAGAAGACAGGACCACCGTAGCCTGCTTCTTGACACTCCAAGAAATCGGGTTAGATCCAAGAAACACGATAAAGCCAGAAGTAGAACGCCTATCACTTGGGTTTCCAGCAGAATCATCATCATTAAAGGCCTGTAGATGAAGATTTTCAGGTGTAAATAGAAGACCATGATCCAATGTGCCACTAATATATCACAAAATTCATCTAACAACAGTAAAATGAGCAATAGTAGGAGAATGCATGCATTGACAAACGCAATTTACATTAAAACTTATATCATGTCTAGTGAAAGTTAAATACTAAAGAGAATCAACTATGCTTCTATAGAGAGTGACATTAGTAAATGGAGAACCAACATGAATGTATAAAGGGGATTTTGTCAAACAAGGAGACTGACATGGCATAACAGTACTCATACCTTCTTTATTAAGTAAATATGTAGAATATGTATGTTGATTAATAAAAAAATCCAGCAGAATTTCTAGTTATTTCAAGGCCTAAGAAATAGTGCAGATCCCCTAAATCAGTCATATCGAAATCTTTTTTTAACGAACTAACAATGGTATCAATCATAACAGAATGAGTCCCACTAATGATAATATCATTAACATACAATAAAATATAAATGATAAAGGCAGAATATGCATAAATGAAGAGGGAAGTGTCAGCTCGAGAAGAAACAAAACCAAGGGAAAGCAAATGAAAAGCAAAACGCTCAAACCAAGCTCTTTGCGCCTGTTTAAGACCATACAATAATTTTTTTAATTTGAAAATATAATCAAGATGTTCCTTATCTATAAAGCCTTGAGGTTGACACATAGAAACTTCTGTAGGCAAAGAACCATGCAAAAAGGCATTCTTAACATCATTGTCGTAATGGCCAGTTATTAGTAACAACAAGAGAGAGTAAAATGAGAACAGTTGGTTTCTTGATTACGGGCCTGAAAGTTTCCCCATAATTTTGGCCACCTTATTGATGATAGCCTTTGGCTACCAATCTTCTTTATACCAAGCTATAGAGCCATCTAGGTTAGTTATACATTAGTTTGTAAACCCATTTGCACCCCACAAAATTTTTGTGAGAAGGCAAAGGCACCAAGATCCAAGTATTTTGAGTAATCAAGTCTCTATATTCATCATTCATGGCCTGAGTCCATTCTGGACTCTTGGCAGTAGTAGTAAAAGAAGTGGGTTCAGTGTGTGAAGATGGAAGTAAAGGTCTAGACACAACAAGAGCAATACGTGTGGGAGAAGCAGTATACATAATAGTAGTGGCTAAAAAACTTGGAGAACCTGAATTCAAATCATTAGCAGAACTGTAAATAGGTAAAACAATAGTAGAATAATACTTGGTAGCAGCAGCAGTAGCAGATATAAGTGTAGAACTAACATATGGTAAAACAGAAACAAATTTACCTTGTGCAGAAACAGAAATGAAAGAAGGTCTAGATGCAGTAGGAATATCAGATATAGAAGCAATGTTACTATTAGTAAAATTGAAAGAAGGCAAAGAGGCAGAAGGAACAGTCTCAATCCTATTTGTTATCAAATGATTGTGTAAGAAAGGAAGAGAAGAGTAGTACCTGGATGGAGACAAGGCAGAAGATTGAGGAGTCATAGGCTGCACAAAACAGTTAGAGGAAGCAAAGAGAAAACATTGTTCATAAAAAATAACATGGCGAGAGACATAAAACTTTTGAGAGGTCAAGTCATAGCAAATGTAGCCCTTTTGATTCAAAGCATAGTCCAAAAAGACACATTGAACAGATTTAGTATTAAATTTATTTTTCATGTATAGTTTTAAGTTAAGATAGAAAGAACACCCAAATATTCTAAAGGAATCATATTCAAGAAGCTTACCAAACAATTTCTGAAAATGAGACATGTTATGAAGAGATGAACTAGGCATTCTATTAATAAAAAAAAGAAGAGACAGCAAAGGCATAAGTCCAAAAAGATTGAGGAACAGAGGCATAATGCAAAAGGGTTAAACCAGTCTCAATTAAGTGTCGAAGGTTACGTTCAGCAACTCTATTTTGTCGAGGAGTATAAGTACATGTAGTTTGATGTTGAATGCCATGTTCATTCATAAAGGTCTTAAAAGAAAGATTAATGTATTCACCGCCACCATAAGATCGTAAGCACTTGATCTTTGTATCAAACATATTTTCGGCAATAGGCTTAAAACGCCTAAATACATCAAAGACATATGATTTTTGAACAATAGGAAAGAACCAGGTAAATTAAGACATGTCATTAATAAAAATAACATAGTATCGGTGACCAAGCAAAGAAATAGTTAGGGAAGGGCCCCAAACATTAGTATGAACAATTTTCAAAGGAAAAGAGGATAAAGAATCAGAAAGAGAAAAATGTAATCTTGTCATTTTATTCGAAACACAACTTACACAAAGAGAATGATCAGAAACTGGAGGATTACAAGCAAGATGACCTATGATTATTATTTGTTTAACAAAATTAGGAGAGGGGTAACCTAACCTAGAATGCCAAACAGAGGCGTAATGTAAAAGGGTTAAACCAGTCTCAACTAAGTGTCGATGGTTACGTTCAGCAACTCTATTTTGTTGAGGAGTATAAGTACATGTAGTTTGATGTTGAATGCCATGTTCATTCATAAAGGTCTTAAAAGAAAGATTAATGTATTCGCCGCCACCATAAGATCGTAAGCACTTGATCTTTGTATCAAACATATTTTCGGCAATAGGCTTAAAACGCCTAAATACATCAAAGACATCTGATTTTTGAACAATAGGAAAGAACCAGGTAAATTAAGACATGTCATTAATAAAAATAACATAGTATCGGTGACCAAGCAAAGAAATAGTTGGGGAAGGGCCCCAAACATCAGTATGAACAATTTCCAAAGGAAAAGAGGATAAAGAATCAGAAAGAGAAAGATGTAATCTTGTCATTTTATTCGAAACACAACTTACACAAAGAGAATGATCAGAAACTGAAGGATTACAAGCAAGATGACCTATGATTATTATTTGTTTAACAACATTAGGAGAGGGGTAACCTAACCTAGAATGCCAAATAGAGGCATAATGCAAAAGGGTTAAACCAGTCTCAACTAAGTATCGATGGTTACGTTCAGCAACTCTATTTTGTTGAGGAGTATAAGTATATGGAGTTTGATGTTGAATGCCATGTTCATTCATAAAGGTCTTAAAAGAAAGATTAATGTATTCGCCGCCACCACAAGATCGTAAGCACTTGATCTTTGTATCAAACATATTTTCAGCAATAGGCTTAAAACGCCTAAATACATCAAAGACATCTGATTTTTGAACAATAGGAAAGAACCAGGTAAATTAAGACATGTCATTGATAAAAATAACATGGTATCGGTGACCAAGCAAAGAAATAGTTGGGGAAGGGCCCCAAACATCAGTATGAACAATTTCCAAAGGAAAAGAGGATAAAGAATCAGAAAGAGAAAAATGTAATCTTGTCATTTTATTCGAAACACAACTTACACAAAGAGAATGATCAGAAACTGAAGGATTACAAGCAAGATGACCTATGATTATTATTTGTTTAACAAAATTAGGAGAGGGGTAACCTAACCTAGAATGCCAAATAGAATAAGAGGTCTTAGTACCAAGAAATGCAACATGTTTCTTAGGGAATTTAACAGGAATAAGATATAGACCATTCACACAATGCAGGATTGTGCCCGTTGCTTTGTCCTGAATAAAGAAAGAGTGAGCATCAAAGATAAGCCTAAAATTATTATCTAGGCAAATCCTATACCAAGAACGTAATTTGGCAGATAAGTCAGGATCACAATACAAGTCAGGTAGAGGAAAAACATGAGAGGGAGTTTGAATCATACAAGACCCAGTGTGAGAAATTGATAAAGATTGTCCATTTCCAATCTATATCCCTTCTACACCATTATATTCAACCGTGTTAAAATGATTGGTAGGATCAGGATTTAAGTGAGTATTATACTCGGTGTCTGAAAGCCATATCTGTGTGTCATTGGGGCTAGAAGGTTGTGTCATAGCGTTCAGGCGATTGTAACAATCGGCAGCACTAAGATATATTTGGAAGTGCATTTTTGCATTCGGATTGTTGGTGTAAGTCTCAGAATTCTTGAAATTTTGAGGAAGTTGTGATGGGTTGCGAAGAACAGAGGGTTGGGAAGAAAAATTCCATGCTTGAAATCATCTTCCTCGTCCAAAATGATACTGTCCAGAACTTTGATTCCCTCTAAATCCACGAGAGCCTCGTCCTCTATTGTACTTGCAGTTATTAAAGGCAACAACAAATGCAGTATTAGGGAATGGGCTATCTTGGGTCTTATTTTGTGATTCTATGAATCTTTCTTCAGTCTTTAGGACGACATGAAGCTCCTCTAAAGATAACATTTCAGACCTGGTACGGATCGAGGTTTGAATAGTATTATATTCAGACGGGAGATCATTGATCGTGTATATCAGAATATCTTCATCGTCGATAGTAATGGAGACGACCGAAAGTTTGTCTTTCACCTCCTTTATACGCTAAATGTAAGAATCAATAGACTCCGTTGACTTCTTTGAAATTAATTGTACATCAGATTTTACTTGAATGATGTTGGTTCGTGAGAGGGAGGAGAAGCGACGCTCGGTGTATTCCCATACCTCATTTAAGGTTCTACAACCAACGACATAAGACAAGGCAGTAAGAGAAAGACTTACGTTTATCAGGGTCATGAGGGCTTGATCTTGAGCAATGAAAGATTTGGGCGATAATATGTTATGTCTAAGTTGAACTTCATCATTTTCAGTAAAGGCTAGAGAGATGAATTGATAATGAGATCTACTTTCTCAAGTTTATAGTAAAAGAGGAATCTATAAGACTTATTTGACGCAATATAAATATTAATTAATTAATATAGTTTTAATAGAAATAATTAAAGTAAATCATGTTGATTGATTATATTTATAGCACAATCTTGATGAAATGTGCTATAAATATAATTCCCTTAAAAATTGGTCCTCTTTCAATCCTAATTAAAATTTATTTACACCATCATTAAATATGTTTAAAGTTTTAAGGGGTAAAGAGGGAGAAATCAATTCTACATCAAATGATTCATCAACGTATTTGAAGATTTAAAGATTTTATAATGACTAACGATATGTTCAATAACTATTATCGTGAATGTGAAAATCATGAAATTCTAAAGATCGTAACAATGAATTTTGGCATAATTGATTAGTTGCATGATAAACGAATAAGCTTACATGTAGTATCAAAGCATTAGATTTAGGATCTCATGATTTTTCAATTATCAAATTGTAAATTATGATTAAAAAATTACATATATGTCTATGAAATTTCTGCATGACAAAAGTGTAATTTTCAAACCGTTTTTATTGTTCACGTTATGGAATCCGAATTGTTAGTTTTATGTACAGATTGTTATAGCACTAAAGGAAGAGATTATAGCGCTAAAAACATTTTGGGCCGAATTGTTACTGTTAAAAGTTTCCTGATGTTATGACCGAATTGTTATTGTCAAAGAAGTTTGTTTCTAATTGTTACTGTTAAAAGTTTCCTGTTGCTTAGTTTATTGGATTATGTCTCATAAAAATGTTGGTCATTATCTCACTTATTGTGCCCCACGATTTGTTTCCTACCCACTGAGAATTGATTGAGAAATTGTGTAAACTGGCTTGTGCATTGCCCATATAAAACTGCCTATATCAATTTCTTTAATATCTGTAATTGCCGAATAGTGAGAAGTAGAATAATATTTTCTTTTTTATGCCGATTACAGTAAATAGGCAATGGTATATGGTGGTTCCTTACTTCCCATTACTGTTCGTTTTTAAAGAAATTACAGCTAATAGATAAGTCTTGAAGTAAGAGTTATAAAATAGCTCGATTTTTTTATTAAGTAAATGACAGTTTTCAGTGTGCCACATCATCAGCTTATTTATCATAATTTTATGTTGACAGATTTGCCCTCAATAAATTGTTATGAATGGTTGATTGTGTGGGTCAACTATAATTAATTAGAACAGTAAAAAAAATTAGTTTACATATTTACGTAAATTAAATAAGAAATATATATTAATATTTACCTATTATATTCAATAACTAATATAGATTTTCGGTTATGAAAATATCTTTTTCCATAACCAATTGATAATATTTTGGATAAAGATAATTTTTTATAATTTTAGCTAATTCAGTTTTTAATTGATTATCTTTCATTGTTATGGAGAAAATATCATAATTCATTATTAGATCTACCAGTTCACACGCAATTAACTTTCTTCGCCATTCATCTTATTTTTGAACATGCAATTCATACATCAATTTTTCAAGATTTGTAGTAAAAAAAACCTATTTGTTTCGTCGATTGTACGTGGTTGACAACTATTTACCTTTTTTCCATCAAAATAGGATAAATAAACGGTTTTCATGAACGTGGTTGACTTCTATTTACCTATTGAACATGGTTGACGAATGTTTCCATAAAATTAGGGTTAATAAACTAGACACCTATTTGTTTCCATGATTTAAAATTCTTGTTCATTTAATTATTGATTGTTGAAGACTATTTACCTTCTTTGTTTACCATTTTTGGCGGGATTGTAAGAATATTGAAATTTACAATTAATGTATTTGTTATAAATGATATTTTCGGCTGCATTTTTTCTTTTTGATTTAATTTGGGAAACCTCATTAATTAGTTAGTTGATAAAGGATTATGTTGGGGCTAATTTGTAAGGATTTTCTAAATTTTAAATAATTTATAATAATATCTTAGATTATTTTTTTACACAATTAATGTTTTATTATCTCATTGTTCAATTTTTATTTAGAATTTCGGTAACATTTTATTGATTTCACGAATCATAGTCCTTAGATTTCAATTTTTTTAATTTTTCTAAATCGAATGACTTACGTTTTTTTTTATTAAATTAACTTAAAAATATGAATATTGAAGCTGCTTTATTCTTATATTGATAGTTGGGAATTTTTTTCAAACTCTAATTTCATTACCAAATAATATTTTATATTTATTGTTTATAATTTATTCCTAAATAAATTTAAACTTATTTCTAAATTATTATTTATTATGGTAGTTGTTGATAATATGGTAAATTTAAATTTTAAATTCTAAAAATATATAGTTCATTAATTATAAGCATATAGACTGGTATATCAATAACTTTCATCCGATTGACCAATATTTACAATGTAGTTATTTTATATAGATTAAGGACATTATGGTCTAAATTTATTGACCATTTTGAAACCATGCTATTTACTTATAATTTTTGAACCCAACTACTTTTTAACATACTACTAGTAAAATTGTCTAAATTGAAAATGTGCCCTTCTTTTTATGATGATCATTCTAATTACCGTGTTGATTATTGGTCCACTATTATGATTCACAATTTTATTCTTTATATTGTAATAAGCTGATTGCATCAACTAGTATATATGTCTGCCTAATGGATATGATTAATTAATTTATAATGAATATTCTGTAATGGATAATATTCTTTATGGTAATTTAATAAAACCATTAAGTAATGTGTATTTTATGTGTTTATGTGAGAATTTATATAATCTAAAGTTTTATATTATGTTTGGTTTATTTGTCATCAGAGTGGCTAAACCATAGTGATTATAAAATTTTGTACTGTATAATTAATTAATATTCAATTATCCATGAATGTTGAAGCTTATAAATGACATAATGTAATATGATATATATTATATGGGTAGATTATAGTTCATTATTATAAGACATTTAAGAGTCACACTCAAATGTCGATTAGTTGTTCTTAATGAACATATATANATATCTAAGTGGTGTATATATGGCTGCCAAATTATTGAAAATTCTTATTGGTATCATTATGTTTTATGCTTATATGTCATTGTATTACCCAATAGAAAACATTGATATGCATTTATTGTTCATCTGAATTATAAGTTTGGATCTGTATTATTCAGTTAAGTTTACAACTCAAAGTACAATACATGTTCTCGTTTCTCTCCATTCACATGCTTCGTCTGTATCAATGTTTAATGGGCTTAATTTTTATACTAGTGTGAAAAAGTACGATTTCACTTAGATGTTTTGGATTTAGATTTTTCATATCAATTTGATACAAACCTGCCTTTATTACTAATTCTAGTAGCGATGAGGATAAGACTTTTCATGATTCATGGGGAAGGTCTAACAGACTAAATCTAATATTTATGTGAATGAGTGTAGCAAACAACATCAAGTCTATGTTGGAAACACGGCGCTCGCGTAGCAGAAGCGTGGAGTTTTTAAATTTTATTTAAAACGAATCGTATGCTTTTCGATAAAATTAAAATAAGCGCGACATAACTGTTTTTAAAATAAAAATTTTTATTGAAAATTCTTTTCAATCAGGTTCCGTTATATATTTATATATTAAATGTAAAACATATATGGATATGTATCATATATCTCTTGTAACCTATATCAAGCATCCTCGCAAACCAAAGATCAAACGTTTTCACGAACAATAGACTTTGAGATCCACATCAAGATCTTCCAAGCCAATCCTCAAACGCACAAGGACGTGTGTGCACGCGTAGAATAACCAAAGACATTTTTTCTGTCTCTAGATATACTCAACACATGAGATCTAAAGATTCACTGAGAATGATTAATTTAATGAGGCAATCTTCTGAGAGGATACGATGATGATTCTTTTAGAGTTTTTTGATTAGTTTTTTAATCATAGAGAAAATTTACCCTGATAGCAATTGTGTTCTCAACTCTCAATCAACACAGAGTCCAATAGAATAATATCTATATATTTGTTAGATAATGACATATCAAATTTTTATGGATAAACGAAAAATAATATTTAATTTTAAAATTATCATTGTAGGGGGACCCACTAAAATTTGTGCACAAATGCAGTACCACAATAGATATGAGATTGTAATTATTTTGACGTTTACACTTCAAAATATGTTGTAGATGTTTCATTTCGACTCAGTTTAAGAGTCTAAATCGAACTGGTCTTCTAAGCTAAATTTTTTGTATGATGAATCGAACAAAACCACTATAGAGATAATAATCGAGCCAGACTAAATCATAAAGTAACGACTCGGTTAGGTCTTGTAGTATACTAATTAAATATAGATTTTAAATAAAATCTAGACAATTATATGAAGAGAAAAACTTTAGAACTTAGAAAGAATTGCTTTCTACAGTACTAGCAACATTTTAGTATATTAATACCAAAATAAACATGTAGTTTCATATAATTAAAAATAGCTAGTGTCAGTAGACCAACAATAAAAAAGACTACATATTATACCCTTTATTAACTTATGAAAAATAAAATAAAATAAAAACTCATGAAGATTCAAAGCTCCCTTTTTTAGGGTTTTATCTCTCTCTCAAAATTAGCGTATATATTTACCATTTTTATCCATCTCTCCTTATCTCTCCCTCTCTCTCACATTCTCAGTCACTTTTTTTCCAAATCTGTCTCCCTCACTCAAATATATACTAACTTAATATATAATACATCTATGAAAATGTTATGTCATATTTACATAGAGTGAGAGATTGAGAGAGAGAGAGAAAATGGTAACCGTCTAAATATTTTTTCATTTACATTTGCATTAATTATGGTATTTAAATGAAACATTATAGTATTGAGGTTTACAAGAGATATTAAAGATGGAGAGAGAGACGAAATCTTAAAGAATGTTTTATATATGTGTGTGTGTACGTGTGTATTTGTACATATATGTATATATGATATATATTATATAATATATATCATCTACACACACACACATATATAGAAATACATACATATATATATATATATGTAAATATATTACTATATATTATAGAATATATATATATACACGACATTCCAATGCTCGATTCCATGATTAGATTGGAAACGACTCACTACGCCCTCGACGTAGCAAATATCCGGCTTAGTGCAAAGCATTGCATACATGAGACTTTCTACGGCTGAGGTATATGGAATCTTTATCATGTCTTCCTCTTCTTGAGAATCTTGGGAAACTGCTCCTTAGAGAGGCTGACTCCATGCCTTAAAAGAAAACATCCCTTCTTGGATTCTTGCATACTGAAACGATCCATCACCTTATTAATATAAAATGCTTGAAACAGTGCCAATTTTTTGTTCTTCCTATCTGTAAAAACCTGAATACCTAAGAGAAATTTTGACATTAGACAATTTCGCAAGCCAAATCTTGACATTAGATAATTTTTTCTACATCATTCTCATTGAGTAGAAAATCGTCCACTTACAAGACTAGAAAAACCACTTTCCCTTCGTGTATAATCTTATACACAAAAGGTTCATCCTCCAACTGTTTAAAACTAAAGGTTTCCTCGAATATGATATTCCACCATCGTGACACTTGCATAAGTCCATATAGACTTCAACAGTTTGCAAACTTTACTCTCTTGGCCTTTTTTTATGAACCAGTCTGGTTGAACCATATAAATATGCTCTTTAAGATTTCCATTCAGAAAAGTAATCTTGACATCCATCTACCAGATTTTATAATCGAGGGCATCGACAATGGATAGGAGTATTCAGATCGACTTAAGCATAGCCACCGGCGAGAATGTTTCCTCATAATAAATACCTTCCTTTTTAGGTATAGCCCTTGGCTACTAGCCTATCTTTGAATGTCTCCACATTTCCATCCGAACCTTTCTTTTTCTTATAAATCCATTTACACCTTGCGGGTTTTACCTTTCAGGAGGATCTACAAGTTTCTAGATTCTGTTCGAGAACATCGATTGTATCTTAACGTTCATGGATTTTTGGCATAGGATTGTTTAAGGACCGGCCATGGCCTGTGAGTATGAGAAAGGTTCATCATGATCCTTATCTGAGACTACAGTTAAGACATCTTCATAAGAAACGTACCTGTCAGGCTATCTCACAACTCTCCCACTACGTCAAGGCTCTATAAGCTCTGACTCCTGCTGTGGTTCTTCTATTATTTAATTAGGAACAGTTCCTGATTGAGGATTCTGTATCCTCCTACTCAATAATTTCTTTAGCATAATTTTGCTTCTCAACTTCACATTTTTTATAGTCTTCTTAAAAAATGTACATCCACGCTAACGAATATTTTCTTGTTGATTGGACTATAAAAGACATACCCCTTCATTCCCTTGGGATATCATACAAACATGCATAATTCTAATCGACTGGCCAACTTGCTTGTCTTTGGTCTTAGCATGTGTTGGGAATCCCCATAATCTAAGGTGGTTTACTGATGACTTTCGTCCATTCCATCTTTCATATAACATGCCAGGACAACATTTTTTACGAAACTTGGTTCAGAATGTATGTTGTTATATGCAAGGTGAATCCCCAGAATGAATCTGAGAGGGATGAATAACTCATCATGGATTTGACCCTATCCATCAGAGTTTGATTTCATCTCTCTAACACATCATTCTATTTTAGAGTGTCAGATGTTGTAAGTTGAGAAAGAATACCTTGTTCCATCAGAATGTCTTCGAACTCTCCTAACAAGTACTCTCCACTACGATTAGATCGTAATATTTTGATTTATTTCTCTAATTGCTTCTCGACCAGTCTTATACTCATTGAATTTTTCAAAGGTTTTAGACTTTTGGCTGATTAGATAAACATGTACAAAATGTGAGTAGTCATCAGTTAATGTTACAAAATATTTATAACCTCATCTTGTTTGGATATTCAACGGCCACATGCATCACCATGTACAAGTTCGAGGCATTGAGTAGCTCTTTCACCCTTAGCTGAAAAAGGGCATCTTGATCATTTTGTCTTCTATACAAGATTCATATGTGGGTAGTGATCCCACATTTAATGTTTGCAATGGACCATTCTTTGTAAGTCTTTTAATCCTGTCTAGGCTAATATGGACAAAATGTAAATGCCACAAATATGTTATATCAGTTGAGTTAGACTTCAACCTTTTACTATCCCTTCGTGAATCAACATTCACTACAGTGCCACATATCATTGAAACTATGTGTTTTACATAGAACAATTTATTTATCAAGCGTGTAGTAGTAATTAAGCGATCATTTCTAAAAATACCAATACTTTTATCAATGAAATTCAAAGAGAATCCTTGCTCAATTAAACTAGCACTGAAATAAGGTTCTTCCCAAAATCAGGATATAATAAATATCACATAAAATTATAAAATCATTATCAACTGATAATTTAATAGTTCCAATAGATACGGCAATACTAATCCTCCATTTCCCTAACAGAAACTGAGTTCGCCCTCATCAAGCCTTCTGATTTTCTTGAACCCCTACAGGGAACAACAGATATGGTTCATGACTGTAGAGCCTTTCAATCCACAAAAAGTAGAGTCAACCACATAACATACCTTAGTAACAAGTACTATACTTTCAGATCTCAACTCTTTGAGATAATCTATGCAGTTGCGTTTCCAATGGCAAACACCTCGACTTGTCCACTTTTGTAGTGCCCTTGACTTTCACAGCTTTTGAGTTCTAATTTTTAGCCTTCTTTCGACCTTTCTTATGTTTCTTTTTTGTGATAGAGGTGGTAGGCTACCTCAGCACCCATCATCTCCTACTCATTCAGATAATGATGATCAACATCATATATTCTTTGACAGGAGTTCCAGGTTTTATTCTGCAGTTCATGAAGTTTCGCGTAACTACCTATTAGGCTTGATGACCATGATCTATGAATATTTCAGTGATGTTCAACATCATATCAAGGGTAGTTTCTATGGTCTTATGCTATTTTGTAACACATTACTAACAGAAGCCAAGATGTAACACCCGACGATCTAATCAAAACACAGCCAAAAAGCATAAACATCATTTTTCTCTTGAGTCGATTCAGCAATAGACTCAAGGGGACAAGAGGTGTTGAGAAGGAACTTGTGTTTTTTTCTAAAATCAGCACGATATCAAGATTACATTTCCAATCCATGTAATTTTCACCAGTAAGTTTGTTCGCCTTTAAGATAGTTGAAAGTGGGGATAGCGACATGATTACTGAAAAGAATAAAAAATCGTAACTAACTAGATCAAGTTTTGTATTCACTTCAGAATTAAAATAGTTATGAAAATACTCTTAAGGTGTAACAATTAGATTTAGAGCTAGATAAACGATTTTTCTCTACATGAATTTGTTAGTGGTCTATTTAACATGTTCCATAACATGTCGAGTCAACTATTCGAGTCTCCACTCCCATGCTCCAGGACCGGCATCTTTTGGTCCAACCTAACATTCATAATTGGACTCAATTGACCAGTCGTTCCTAAGACTGCAAATAATATTCTGAACTATTTTGGAAGTGTTTGTCTGGAAGACCCCTCTGTCTTTACTCTTCTTACGTCGATAATAGTTCCAAAACTTGAGTAAATTATAAACACACTTTAATTAATAGAAAACCTTCATTCATTCATTAAATTCAATAAGAAAAAATGTATGAGAAATAACTAAATAATCATAACTAGTTATTACACCTTACTTTATGGATATAATTCCAACATCTTACTCTTAGAAGGAACTAAGAGCGTAAGTCTATGGGAGGGGCAGTTCATAAATCTTACTCTCAAAAGGAACTAAGGATGCAAGCCCTTAAGAGGAGCAACAACTAAGTCATACTTTTAGAAGGAACTAAGGGCACAAGTCCTTGGAAGGGGCAGTTCATAAGCCCTACTCCCGGAACGAACAAAGGGCGCAAGTCCTTGGAAGAGGCAGTTCATAAGTCCTACTCTCAAAAGTAACTAAGGGTGTAGGTATTTGAGAGGGGCAACTAATAAGTTCTACTCTCAAAAGAAGCTAAGGGTGTAAGTCCTTGAGAGAGACATTTTATAAGTTCTACTCTCAAAAGAAACCTAAGGATGAGAAACGTCTTCTAGAACGAGCAAACGAAGGAGAATAAAAACTCAAAATGGATCAATAAACGACTATACAAAACATGGACTTTATGAAAATGGATGGTTCAATGAATTAGAAGACATAAGTGGATATGATCCCGGCTCAAATTGTTGTTGTTGGTCATCACGGCACGTGCGCGGCGGAAGCGTAAAGGCGCATGGCCTTTCAAAAAATTAAATTTTTAATAACAGTCGAATCTTTTAATAAACAAAACTTGCGGAACGCTATGATAACCAAATAAAAACTTTTATTGAAAACTTTTTTTCAATCAGTCAGGTTCCATTATATATTTATAAGTTAAATCTACAATATACAAGGTTAGGAATCATATATCTCTTATAGTTTATATCATGTGCCCTTGTAAAAACCGATTGATCCCCCGTTCCCACGAAATCATTTCAACGATCTGTAGATCCCGAGATCCACACCAAGATCTTCCAAGTCAATCATCAACGCAGTAGGACGTGTGTGGGCACGTAGAATATTACAAGACATTTTTTCTGTCTCTAGATGTTCTCAACACATGAGATTTAGAGATTTAGTGAGATGATTTTCTAAAAGAACGTGATGATTATTCTTTTAGAGATTTGATTAACGTTTAATCACATAAGAAAATTTATCTGACACCAATCGTATTCTCAATTCAACTCTTGATTGACGAATTGATGATCTGATCAACTAATTCTCTCCTCTTCATTGAACCACTAAGGTCATTAGAATAATATATGTCTATATTCTAGATAATCGCATATCAAATTTTTAGGAATAAACTGAAATGATATTTAATTATAAAATTACTAATTACAGTGGGACCCACTGTAATTATGCACAAGTATAGTGTCACATGGCATTGTAGTGTGTCGTGCGCCCGCACAGTGCCGCCTCACGGCACCACTGTAGTGCCCTGTGGCATTACAGTGTTGTACACTCACTACTATAGTGCCACGTGGCATCACAGTAGTTCATGTCAATTTCTGATACCCTATCAATGGTTGACACGTGAAAATTACTGTGAATTAAATATTTGTTTTAATAATATAGTTATCAAAATTAAGATTTTATGCCTATCAAGGAACTTATCTGTTATTTCATAAATAACAAATTTAATTGATTTAAATTATTATCTAATATTAATTTAATTATCTAATTTTATAAATTAGATATTATGTTTTACTTATCGATAATTATTTATATATATAATTTTCAAAAATTATATTTAAATATATAAATAATTTAATTAATTAATCAAACATAATTATCTCATACTTATGTACTTGCCCCAAAATAAAAATTCATTTTGCAAGTCAGTCGTTTTCTCATATCCTGTAATACTCACACCCTAGAGAGCTTAGTATAGAGGTGACTTGGGGACCATGGACCTATAATCCTAAGTTTCAATCAATTAGATTATTAATTAAACTATTTAATTAAATAATCTTATTAACTAATTTCATTATTATTTCACTATAAATATGAAATTGCACTCTTAGAGATTATATAATGTATTTACAGAGTATTCTCATGTAGTCCGTTGACATAATAATTTCATGTAGTTTTGTACTTTAATTATTGGTTCGTAAATTAGAACTGGTCAAAATCACCATTTTACCCTTCTAATTACCTCTTGATTCTTAAGTACCATTAATCCACTAGTGAATGATTGTTTTATAATCTTATTAAAAATTTGAGCTCAATACCCATTCAGTTTCAGAATTAACACTTAAAGGAACTAATATACGATCCGTTAGGAAAGCTTAGATTCCAAATTTTGTAAGATCATTTCTTCAACCATCCACATCACTGAATCTCAAAAATAAAAGTCACTAGCGTGATTAACAAACAGACCTTAACGAGTGAATCAAAAGATCCAGTAGACATGCATAGGAGTTCATGACTACTCAGGATTCAGACTGACCTACATATGATCATCAAAATGATGTGTATTAAATATTTATGATAAACGGCATGTTTATAAAGATATTAATTCACATCGGTTCTGACAAATACAATCTTATTATATAAAGTACATTCACTATGATGTCAATCCACATCAATGATCTGGATCTATATCACACGCATTCATAATGTTTAGTGAACCGCACTAGCAACCATTCATTAAAGATTTCATACTTTAATATGTTGCTGACAACTTTATTCATTTTCTATGATCTTAATCCTCTCGTACTAATATAAGATCATAGTCTTATTAATGAATATATAATTTTTAGATATTTATATAAATTATTCAACAATAATTTAAAAGAACAATTATAAGAAAAATGTAATCCTCTTTAAATTTCATATCAAAATGTCAATACACATGCTTTTAGGGCATAACCCTTAACAATTTTCCACTTGCTCTAAGTAAATGTGGCATCTCTCTTAATCTCATGTTACGCACGTAACCTTCAAATGACTTCGCAGAAAAATTTAGCTTAGAGGATCAGTTCGATTTAGACTCCTAAACTAAGTTGAAATGAAAAATCTACACCCTTAGATATGAGATTGTAATTATTTTAACGTTTACACCCCTAGATATGTTGTTATAATTATTTTAATGTTTACACCCCTAGATATGTTGTTATAAATAATTTTCTTTCTCATAGCTTATAATAATATCAGGTGCAGATAGAATACATGATCAGATATGAGAATAATAATAATAATAATAACAATAATAATAATAATAATAATAATAATAATAATAATAATAATAATAATAAGAGAAAACTTTGAAAATGGCCCTTTTCCCAGCTCAAGCTGCAAAACTGTCAAGAAATTTTTTAATGTTATTCAAACTGGCCAAAATATGGTAAATAATGTTATTCAAACTGTGAAATTTTGGTAAAAGAATCGTTTACCATGGTCATTCCAGTCATTTTTGTAAATAAATTTTTTTTTCAACCATTTGTGCAGTTGATACTTGAAACTTAGCTTTTTGTGTCATTTTCTCTAATAATAATAAAAATATTAATAATAGTTTACATCATATCATTCTTACTCTTAATGATATTAATATATTTCAAAATCAATTCAACAGAAATGAATGTGATATCTTTGCCATATAGGTAAACGATTAAAACAAGATAAAAGTATAGTGACACCCCCTGAGGTTTACTTAAAAATACGGTAAACCCCACTAGTTTAAAGAAAAAACATATAAGTCTAATCTGTTATAAATGAGTTAACTTTTAAGTGAAATGATCAAAATAACCTTAAGTTTTCATCCTTACCCGACCCACCATTAAGCCCTTACCCGATCCACCATCATACTGTTCCCCGAATTGATTCGATTTTATGCTCATAGTCCCCTCAAACCCACGATTTAATCTCCCTCTTTCAAAATCAAACCCTCAATTTCCCTTGACAGCAACTACAATCATGGGAAGCCTCTCACATTCAATGTATAAGTGTTTGACAGCAGCTACAATCGGGGGAAGCCCCTCACATTTTCTTAATAATTTAGGAATCTAAAAATTGAGATTAAGTGAAGAAGGAAGAACAAAAACACAGAACTGGAAATAGAAAACTAAAGCGATGCTCAGATCGATGAAAACGATGCTCAGAACATGAATTACATCTAAAACTTGGGATTATTCAAATATAATTAACAGGTGCTCAGATTGATGAAAAACACAGATGCTCATATTGATGAAACGTAGAAAACTAATACGATGAAAAACCTAACCTTACCCAAATCGTCAATCGTAGATCTCGAAATCTTCTTGGTGGTGTTGCGGGGGTGCTTCGCCGGTAATTTCTCTTTTCCTTCGCCTTGCAGGTTTCCCCAATCTCGTTTATAGACCCTCACATATTTTACAATCTTCCTGCACTTTATAAACTTTTATACAAGTTTCCTAGATATCAAATAAACAATTTTATTTTCTTCGCCAAACTTTTCAACTTTTTCATGTGTTGATAAACATAATAGCTTTATAATTCAATCATAGTATTCCAACATTCAAATTTCACTATAATTTTTTCCTCATAGGAAACTTTCAATCATGTATATGACTTGAGATATAGTCATTTGTTTAACTTAGTTGATGCGAAACAATCTTACCTAGCATGTAGTATGACTGTTGTTACCTTTTTCTCAGCTCCTTCACTCTCTCTCTCTCTCTCTCTTCCCTCTCTCCTCTCTGTGTCACCTTCCTCCTCCATTATCACTTTCAAGCCTCTATTTTTCTTCCTTAAAATTGTGTTTCGATTTTTTCTTTAAAACTCAAATGAGAGAACATAAATGCAATTGGACAAAGAGTTTATCAAGTAGATGATACGTGCTTCCAAACAACAATATATTTCTACAAGGTTTTAATAGATATTTACAACATTCTTATAGAAAGGGAAAACCCCTTGACATCATCTAGAGTAACAATAGGACATACATGCAAATATACATAGATGCTCATATCGATGAAACACAGTAAACTAAAACGATGAAAAACCTAACCTTATCCAAATCGTGAATCGTAGAACTCGAAATCTTCACGGCGGTGTTGCGGGGGTGCTTTGCCGGTAGTCTCCCTCTTCCTTCGCCTTGTAGGTTTCCCTATTCCTTCGCGTTTCTCTCCTTTGGATTGTTCGGGTTACATTGAAGTGACCCGTAACCCATAAGTAATTTTTTCTCAACGCCCGCTAATGATTAAGTGAAGGTAATTTTTATATTAAGAAATAATAACTTAAGTAACTAATCAACGATTTTAAGGTGTCTTTTTGAAACTAGAAGGGGTGTCCGTATCTTTTAGGCAAACCTCAAGGGATTTTCGTGTAGTTTACCTTAAAATAAAATCCAATCTCGAATAAACTTATGAGAAATAATTCATGTATATCACAATCCTATGATTATTAATTTACTCAAAACATATTAAAATTCATCCAAAAACGACTAGAAAATGTGATTAAACCAAATTGAAACATAAAGAATAAAATAGTAAACTATGGGCCGATTTAAATTTAACCAAATTGTTTTTATGCTTCCATTTATTTCCAAGCAATCTGTCGAGTCCTTAATCTTGTGGGAAACTTCAACTCTACGGAGTTTGAGTGGCGTATGGCTCGATGGAAGCATCTGGGTAAGAAAAATACAATTATATTATTTTTAACATTTTTTTCTCTGAGCAATAGATACACGGTCGTTTATTCTAAATAGATACATTTAGTAAATGAACAACAGCAATCCAAATTATGACATGAAATATAAGAAATACATTAAGATAAATAATATATTTCTAAGTCTATTATACAGAGAACATAGGAATATATATTAGTTAGAGGATGCCTGCAAAATTTTAATTACTTGAAAAACTAATTCTCATTGATTTGTTGAGATGGTTATGTACCAAATATGGGAAGGGATCCAGGTAAGAAAACCCAGTAAAGATTTGACCAGCGAGAAGTAATTGAAGAAGTGGAGGAAAGTGTAAGACTTTTGTATTCCAAGTCAAAAATATGCAAGTTTCTGTCATCTGGTCGACTATAATAGATGCAATATCTTCTAAAACCAAGTCCTGTAGCTTTGCATGCCAATCCTTGATTTTGATTGAGTAAAATTGCATATTCACATATATCTCCCATCTTCATCCACTCTTTTGTGAGAAATCAGCTAGGTAAATTAAGAAGGTAAAGAGCTCATAATTATTATATCCCGTATAGTGAAATCGAACAAGTATTAGGTCGTCACCCAAAAAAACAAGTGGTCAGTTGAGCGGATTGCTCCAGAAAAATAAAAACTCTGCCAGCCAGATATAAGAGTGAATAGACTAGGATTCATAAAAGATGAAATCACCAACTCTAAACCAAGAGTCAAACCATAAATGCTTCCATTAAAGACTATTGTCATGATAATTGGAAGTAAATTACCTTCGATTTTGATACTCTCTTGCGTGAATTCGTTGGCGCCTGGCTGGCAATGGAAAAGACAATGTTGACAGCCGTCGATGACAATGACTCTACACATAGGATCAATTGGAGGTGCAAATAGAATACATGATCTACAAGGATCACAAATTTCCTTCAATGGTGGAGGCTCAAGTTTTTGCATGGAAGAAAGATTAAACGGTGGAAGCTTAAATTTCCTTCAACGATTGTTTTTGTTAAGTAAAAGCGATTCTCTTTCAAATTGAAGAATACCAATGTTCATTTCTTATTATCATCAGATATGAGAAGCCAAGGAAACGTAAGTCTATTTAAGGAATGAGGATCAACTTACTCCTTATCAATATCGTCAACTGATCCAACATCTTTCATTATCTCTTCTCCATCACCATCTTTATATGTAGAGAGAAAAAATCAGCACTACCGAAATCTTAATTTTCTTGCTACTTCAAATTAATGGCTCCATCATAAAAAAAATATCTATTTAGAGAATAGAAATTGTTCTTTTATTAAGAATTCAAAACAAAAACTAACCATATAGTCATAAGTAATCAACACGGCAAAGCACAAAATTCTTAACAGTATGAAATTCTTGTAAAAATTCAAATGACGGCACTGGATAAAATTCATCAAAATAAAATAATTATTTAATTGTTTAAAGAATGACAAATCACTCACTTTAAATCAAATAATTTAATAATTCTGTAAAAATCACACCTCCAATTGACCCGAAATACAACATTGTAGAAATCAATGTTTGTAGAAAGTACATAAAACTAAAAAAGGTATAAATCCTAAGCCATAAAAAAATAATGTTATGAAAAGGAGCCTTAATTAAATAATCAAACCCACTATCTTCGAACCATTCAGTAAAACGTTTTCGCAAAAACAACTTCAAGACAGCCATTTTGTTCGGCAGTTAAGGAGGTAAGAAATTATTTATTTAAGAAATCGCTAATTAAGGAGGCAGTTATTATAATTGCACTAAACTTACATAACATAAGACTTACTTTCAACTTATGTGAAATTATTTGTTCAACAATTTACTCATTGGTTTAAGTAATATTATTTGAGAAGATAAAACTAGTAAAGTTTTAATACCATTCAGTTAGTTCTTACATAAATCTATTTTTCCCAGTATCATTCTCAGATCTTCACATATTTTAAAATCTCCTGCACTTTATAAAATTTTATACAAAGAGTTTTATTTTCTTCAGCAAAATTTTCAACTTTTTCATGTGTTGATAAACATAATAGTTCTATAATTCAATCATAGCATTCCAACATTCAAATTTTACTACAATGTTTTTCTCATAAGAATATTTAAATCATGTATATGACTTGAGATTTAGTAATTTGTTTAACTGTAGTTGAAGTGAAACAATCTTACCTAACATGTAGTATGATTGTTGCTACTTTTTTGTCGGCTCTCTCTTCACTCTCTCTCTTCCCTCTCTCCTCTCTCTGTCACCTTCCTCCTTCATTATCACTTTCAAGCCTATATTTTTCTTCCTTTAAATTGTGTGTGGATTTTTCTTTAAAAATTAAAAAATCTCAAATGAGAGAACATAAATGCAATTGGACAAAGAGTTTATCAAGTAGATGATACGTGCTTCCGAACAATAAAACATTTCTACAAGATTTTAATAGATATTTGTAACACTCTTCGAGAGGGAAAACCCCTTGACATCATCTAGGGTAACAATAGGACATATATGTTGGCAAGGCATTAGAAGGTTTTACTTGAAGACCAGTTTTGGTTGATTCCATATAACATAACCCGATATATGAAAGGACCGATGTAAATTAATATCTTTATTAACGTGCCGTTTATCATAAAAATTTAATACACATCAATTCGATGATAATACATAGATCAATCTAAATCGTGAGTAGTCATGAACTCATAAGCATGTCTACTAGATCTTTTGATTCACTCTTTAATGTCTGTTTATTAATCAGGCTAGTGAATTTTATTTTGGAGATTCAGTGATGTGGATGGTTGGGGACATGATCTTACAAGATTTGGAATCTAAGCTTTCCTAACGGATCGAGCCTGAATCCTGAGTAGTCATGAACTACTAAATGTTAATTCTGGAACTGAATGGTTATTGAGCTCAAATTTATAATAAGATTATGTCAGTGGACTACATGAGAATACTCTGTAAATACATTCTATAATCTCTAAGAGTGCAATTTCATATTTATAGTGAAATAATAATGAAATTAATAAATAATATTATTTAATTAAGAGTTTTAATTAATAATCTAGTTTATTGGAGCTTAGGATTATATGTTCATGGTCCTCAAGTCATCTCTATACTGCATTGTTTAGGATGTGAGTATTTCAGGACATGAGAAAATGTCTGACTTGTAAAAGAAATTTTTATTTTAGGGCAAGTACATAATTATGAGATAGTTATGTGTGATTAATTAATTAATTAAATTATTTATAAATTTAAATATAATTTTTAGAAATATATGTGTGTGTGTGTGTATATATATATATATATATAATTATTGATTTTTTTATTATCAATAAGTAAGACAGAATATCGAATTTATGAAACTAGATAATTAAATTATTATTAGATAATAATTTAAATCAATTAAATCTTTTATTTGTGAAATAACATGAAAATTAGTTGATAAGGATAATCAGATATGTTAATTTTGATTTAACTAATATCTAGATAATTATCTGATTAACATAAATATATAATTCATAGTAATTATCAATTATCAATCACTGATATGGTATCAGAAATTAACATTGAGTAATGTGGTGCCACGTGGCACTACAGTAGTGAGTGTGCGACATTATAGTGTCATATGACACTATAGTGGTGCTGTGAAGAACTGTGTTGGCTCACAGCACTGCAGTTGTGCACAATTGTAGCGAGTCTCACTGCAATTGATAATTTTGCAATTAAATATTATTTCAGTTTATCCTTAAAAATCTAATACGCATTAGCTAGAACATATACAGATGTTCTTGCACGCGCCGTGACGACCAGCAAGTGGTATCAGAGCAGTTTTTATATATTTATATGTTAAATACTGCGTGAGCTTTCTTGTATTATTCATATAATATGAGATATGTATGATGATGGATGGTTATGTTTTTTGAATGTATGAAAAATAATGGATCATTAATCGAATGGTGATTATTGGGTTAGATTTTATTTTAATTTTTTCTAGTTCTTGTTTAGGACGAATTGAGGCGTAGAAATTTTTGTAATTTTATTTTGAATATTATTATAATTACTCTGAATGCGAGAAGACAAAGAACGCAGGAGACGAGCGGCAGAAATTTACTGTTCACGCGAAAACACTGTTCATCCATGAAAACACCGTTCACGCAAGAAATTTACTATTCCGACGGAGGTGAACAGTGCCAGTGGTACTACACCGGGTGATGAATAGTGGCTGTCTGGCGCGGCAGGCGGCTGCCGGTAGTGAGACGGGCAGCGGTGGTGATGGGCGACGATCGGAGAGTCCTATCATCGGTGACAACTGTTGTCACATTTTAAGAAAATTCCCAACAAACCATGCAACCAACTCTATCACCTAAGTGTTTCATTAAAACCCAAACTCTTTTAATTATCCATTTAAATTTTGAAATTAATGTAATTTTAAAATTAATTTTTGATTTTTGATTTTATAAAAATTAAAAATTAGTAAGTTGATTGAGTTTGACCCAAGTTTGACCACAAATAAAGTGTTTATTTGACTCAGTCAGAGTCAACAATATTAAAAATGATAATTATAGAAATTATTTTAATTAAGAAAAATAGTTTTTCTAATTAATAAGGGTATTGTTCAAAACTTGAAGATTATGAAGATGCACATCATACGGAGAATGCAATATTTGAGAAATATGTATTCTTGAAATCCGCTTTGTAATTTTATTTTTTTATTTTAAGGGTTGTAATTTAAAAATATACAATAGTCACTCGGTCTATTATTATTTTATTTAATTGTTAAATAATTGTTTAATTGTTATGTTTGATAACATGTTCATGTGTTAGTCGATCACATGCCATACATGAAAATCTTACATAGTTTTATTTAATCATGCATCTCATATGCAGAAACATGATTTATTAGGATTGTCCTAATTTGTTTATATGTATTGTTTTATGAAATCAATTGCATGTAATGTTTTATGAAACCAATTGCATGTAAACTGCTAGGTTTTAACTAGTTAAAACTTGGTAATCACACTACACTAAAGACTATATGGTAACCTTTAGACTAGGGAGCTTTCAATTTTCATGAGTTTTTATTTTAGTTTATTCATCATAAGTTAATAAAAGGGTAGAATATGGTCTTTTTTATTGTAGGTCTATTCACACTGGCTATTTTTTTATTATTATGAAACTACATGTTTATTTTGGTAGCTAGTCCTGTAGAAAGCAATTCTTTCTGAGTTCTAAAACTTTTCTTTCATAAAATTGTGTCTGGATTTTTTTTAAATCTATATTTAATTAGTAGATTGCAAGACCTAACTGAATCGTCACTTTACGATTTAGTCTGCCTCGATTACTATCTCGAGGTTTTGTTCAATTCATCATACAAAAAATTTAGCATAGAGGATCAGTTCGATTTAGACCCCTAAACTGAGTCGAAATGAAACATCTACACCCTTAGATATGAGATTGTAATTATTTTGACGTTTACACCCCTAGATATGTTGTTATAATTAATTTTCTTTCTCATAGCTTATGTTGAAAAAAGGGAAACTTTGGTAATAATAATAATAATAATAATAACAATAAAAAGGGAGAATTGTGAAAATGGCCCCTCTCCCAGCTAAAACTGCAAAAATGTTCTAAAAAATTTTAATTGTGAAAATAGCCAACCGGATCTAAATGTTGGCTAGGTAAACGTCTTGTAGTAAGAGGAGTAGTTATGAACTCTATAGACCATCCCCATG
Source organism: Datisca glomerata (assembly GCA_003255025.1). NCBI lineage: Eukaryota > Viridiplantae > Streptophyta > Magnoliopsida > Cucurbitales > Datiscaceae > Datisca > Datisca glomerata. Next base: position 75,962 of record QANY01012344.1, read on the forward strand.
GGGGTGGTGAAGGGAGAAGGGATAGGTCCTGTTCCTGGTCAGAAATATAGTGAAAATATTTTATCTTTGGACCAAAAGCAGGCAAGAGGTGGAATACCACAAGAGAAAGTGTATCTAATAAAAAACATTTTTTGTAATTGGCACATGCTTTGTTAAACCACCCACAAGAACCATATTTTGACTTTTATCTTGAGAATATCCAACAACCGATTCCATTGAATGAATAATTGACCCGAATCCTAAAAATAACAACGCTTTCGAATAAGCATGAGTAATCAAATGAAATAAAGCGGCTCGATAAGACCCTATACCCAAAGCTAACATCATATAACCCAATGGTGACATTGTAGAATAGGCTAAAATTTAACACTGTGAAATTTTAGTTACCACGGTCATTTCGACCATTTTTGCAAATAAAAAATGTTTCGACCATTTTTGCAGTTGAAACTTGAAACTTGACTTTTGTGTCATTTTCTTTAATAATAATAAAAATAGTAATAATATTCTTAATGATATTAATATGTTTCAAAATCAATTCAACATAAATGAATATGGTATTTTTGCCATATAGGTAAACAGTTAAAACAAGGAAAAAATACACTAACGCCTCCTAAGATTTGCTTAAAAGACACAAACACTCCACTAGTTTCGAAAAAGATACATAAGTCCAATCTGTTATAAATGGGTTAATTTTTAAGTGAAATGATCAAAATAGTCTTATTCACCCTTACCTGACCCACCATTAGCCCCTTACCCGACCCACCATTAGACCCTTACCTGTATTGATTCGAATTTATGCCCATAGTCCCCTAAAACCCGCGATTTAATCTCTCTGTTTCAAAATCAAACCTCGATTTCCCTTGATAGCAGCTACAATTGGGGGAAGCTCCTCACATTTGCCTGATAATTTAGGAATTAAATCTAAAACTTGGGATTAGGTGAAGAAGGAAGAACAAAAATGTTAAACTAGAAATGGAAAACTAAAATGATGCTCAGATCGATGAAAACGATGCTCATAACAGGAATTACATCTAAAACTTGGGATTATGCAAATATAATTAACATGTGCTTAGATAGTTGAAAAACGTAGATGCTCATATCGATCAGACGTAGAAAACTAAAACGATAAAAAACCTAACCTTAACCAAATCGCAAATCGTAGAACTCAAACTTCACGATGGTGTTGCGGGGGTGCTTCATCGTTGGTCTCCCTGTTCCTTTGCGTCGTGAGTCTCCTTATTCCTTCGCGTTTCTCTTCTATGGATTGTTCGGGTTACATCGAAGTGACCCGTAACGCATTAGTAATTTTTTTGTCAACGCCCACTAATGATTAAGTGAGGGAATTTTTTATGTTAAGAAATAATTAAACACTGTTAAGTAACTATTCAACGATTTTCAAGTTTTCGTCCATAAAATGAAATGGGAATGGAGGTTTGTGTCTTTTCTAAAACTAGAAGGGGTGTCCGTGTCTTTTATGAAACTAGAAGGGGGTCCGCGTCTTTTAGGCAAACCTCAAGGGATTTCCATGTAATTTTTTCTTAAAATAAAATCCAATCTCGAATAAACTTATGAGAAACAATTCATGTATATCACAATCCTATGATTATCAACCATATCCTGGTGCACAACTTAATTGTACTCAAAACATATTAAAATTCATCCAAAAATGACTAGAAAATGTGATTAAACCAAATTGAAACATAGAGAATAAAATAGTAAACTATGGGCCGATTTAAATTCAACCGAGCTGTTTTTATGCTTCCATTTATTTCCAAACAATCTGTCGAGTCCTCAATTTTGTGAGAAACTTTAACTCTGTGGAGTTTGAGTGGTGAATGGCTCGATGGAAGAATCTGGGTAAGAAAATACAATTCTATTATTTTTTAACATTTTTTTTCTGAACAATAGATACATGGTCGGTTTCTTTCGGATATGTACATATAGTAAACGAACAACAACAATCCAAATTATGATATGACAAATAAGAAATTCATTAAGAAAAATAATATATTTCTCAGTCTATTATACAGAGAACATAGGAACAAATATTAGTTAGAGGGTGCCTACAAAATTTTAATTACTTGAAAAACTGATTCTCATCGATTTATTGAGATGATTGCATACCAAATATGGGAAGGGATCCAGGTAAGAAAACCTAGTAAAGATTTGACCAAAGAGAAATAATTAAAGAAGTGGAGGAAAGTGTAGGACTTTTGTCTTCCAAGTCAAAAATATGCAAGCTTCTGTCATCTGGTCGACTATAATAGATGCAATTTCGTTTAAAACCAAGTCATGTAGCTTTGCATGCCAATCCATGATTTTGATCGAATAAAAAAAATCAATACTACTGAAATCTTAATTTTCTTGCTACTTCAAATTAATGGCTCCATCATAAAGAAATTATCTATTTACAGAATAGAAATTGATCTTTTATTAAGAATTCAAAACAAAAACTAACCATATAGTCATAAGTAATCAACACGGCAAAGCACAAAATTCTTAACAGTATGAAATTCTTGTAAAAATTCAAATGACCGCACTGGATTAAATTCATCAAAATAAAATGATTATTTAATTGTTTAAAAAGAATGACAAATCACTCACTTTAAATCAAATAATTTTATAATTCTGTAAAAATCACACCTCCAATTGACCCGAAATACAACATTCCAGAAATCAATGTTTGTAGAAAATACATAAAACTAAAAAAGGTATAAATCCTAAGCCATTAAAAAGATAATGTTAAGAAAAGGTTTTGAACCATTCAGTAAAACGTTTTCGCAAAAACAATTTCAAAACACCCATTTTGTTCGGCTGGTTAAACTCGAAAGAACGAGGGGAGAAATAAGCAAAAGAGAGAGAATCAGACGAGAGAAATCGAGAGCGAGAGAAAGGAGAGCTGCAATCCCTGGAAGGAGAAGAGCGACAAAGCGCAAAGTGGGAAGCGAAGAGAAAAGAAAATAAGAGATAGAAGCAGAGAGCTTACTAGCAATTTGGAGCAACCCACTGTTATAAGCCGGAGAAGATGAAGCGGAGAGGCAAACGGTCGGCGATGATGGCTGAGCGCTCGGAGAGAAAACAGAGGCAAAGAAGACGGAGAATGAGGGGATTCGCTTGGGGCAGGGGCTGATATTGACGATGAAGAGACAGAGATGAAACGGAGAAGAGAAAAAAAGCTTCGCTGGGAGGCGGCGTGAGAGAGATATGAACAGTGAGAGATATTGGGTATTTATAATGTTAGGTTTGAGTGGGAATTTAATAAAGAAAAAGAGAGAAATTAAGTTTTAGAAATTTCAAAATATATAATTAAAGTAGAAAATAATTATTTTTCGTCACTTAAATAATTTATTATTTATTTAAGAAATTACTTATTAAGGAGGCGGTTATTATAATTACACTAAACTTATATTTTTAACTTAAGAGTTTACTTTCAACTGATGTTGAATTATTTCTTCAACAATATGTCTATTGGTTTAAGCAATATTATTTGAGATGATAAAATTAATAAAGTTCTTATATAAATATATTTTCCCCAATCTCGTTTATAGATCCTCACATATTTTACAGTCTCCCGCACTTTATAAAATTTTATACAAGTTTCCTAGATATCAAATAAAGAGTTTTATTTTATTCGCCAAACTTTTCAACTTTTTCATGAGTTGATAAACATAATAATTCTATAATTCAATCATAGTATTTCAACATTCAAATTTCACTATAATGTTTTCCTCATAGGAATCTTTTAATCATGTATATGACTTGAGATTTAGTCATTTGTTTAACTTAGTTGATGCGAAACTTACCTAGCATGTAGTACGACTGTTGTTACCTTTTTCTCAGCTCCTTCACTCGTTCTCTATCACATTCCTCCTCTATTATCACTCTCAAACCTCTATTTGTCTTCCTTAAAATTATGTTTGGATTTTTTCTTTAAAACTTAAAAAATCTCAAATGAGAGAACATAAATGCAATTGGACAAAGAGTTTACCAAGTAGATTACGTGCTTCCAAACATCAAAATATTTCTACAAGGTTTTAATAGATATTTACAACACTCTTATAGAGAGGGAAAACCCCTTGACATCATCTAGAGTAACAATAGGACATATATGTTGGCAAGGCATTAGAATGTTTTACTTGAAGACCTGTTTTGGTTGATTCCATATAACATAACACAATAAAGATTAACTCTCGAGAACTAACAATGGGACAGGTAGAAGAAAGTGCAACACTTTTGTCTTCCAAGTCGAAGATATGCAAGTATGTCAAATATTCGGCTATAATACATACAATATCTTCTAAATCTAAATCTCGTTGCTTGGCATGCCATGCCTTGACACAGATTGAGTAAAATTGGATACTCACCTAAATCTTCTATCATCATCCACGCCTTTTGTGAAAGTCAGCTCGATAAATTAAGAAAGTAAAAAGCTCGTTGTTATTATCTCTCGTACTATTTTTTTGAACTAGTATTAGCCCCTCACCCATAACAATCAATTTGCTACTTAAATAGGTCATTGATTCATCAGGCTCAACATTTTCCAACCCTCTGCTACATATGTGAATCGACAAGAATCAATCATAAATGATGCGACCACCATCTTGTTAAGATAAGTCAAACCATAAATTTTACCTTTAGAACGCGTTGCACTTAGCATTTTAGACATATTATCTAGGTCGTCGATTCTCTCTTGCACGGATTTCATATTACCCGGCTGACAGTGAAAACGAGTTTCACAAGGACTGATGAAAATGACGTGGCACCTAGGATCACTTGGAGGTGTAGTACAATACATGAATGAGAGACTTTGAAACATTTCTTTATAGGTGAAAATAAAGCATAGCAGCAACTTTTCCAATAGTAAACGGGGAGCAAAAGGAAAAAAAGAATGAACTTGCAAAAATCAATGAAGGTTGAAAGCTTTTGCAGTGCAAATGAAACGCAACGACAACCAGATTCTGGACCTTTTTTACGAACAACAATAATGTTAACGTGAGTAGTAATTGATTTTTCGCTTTTATTATATCTCTTTACGATTCGTATGGAGGTTAGCCTTATTATCTATCTATAGATAGAGAGAGAGAGAGAGAGAGAGAGAGAGAGTCAGATGCATTCAAAACTATTAGGTTACTTCTAGCCATCATCTAAATTTTAAAATTATTAAGATGAGATTAAGAATAACTACCATTTTTTGTCAAAAAGAACAAGAATAACTACCATTTGGTTATGCGATAAAGATAAACAACCAATCGAGATAAAGATTCAGTAATTGAGATAATCACGGTTCTTAAAGAATAAGTGATAAAGTTAAACATTCAAATAGTGATTCCTGCCCAAGCTAATAACTAGCGTATAAATACATGTGCTTTCTATCCAATGACTAGTTATTAAGTGAGGCCTAAAAAACCATCTTACAATTCTTTGTTGCTCTTCATTAATCATTGATTAGGACAAGAAGTAATATTTTTGTGCCAAAAGAAAAGTACTAATAGATATTTGTGATCATATACTTCTAAACATGAGAGGAAAAAAGATCCAAATAAACTCCTTCCTTATACATTATTTTCGGGAAGAGAAAACATTTTTTTACGGATTAGAAGAGAGTTTCTCTTTTTTTTAAATAAGGTTGTTTGTGATGGGATTCAGTATGTACACTGGGGACATCGCAGCTAGGCTGACACCTCCATCTCACCCTCATCATTAAACTCATCCCAACATATTATTAAAATAAAATAAAAGAGTCAACAAAAAAAATACAAAAAAAAATCAGCAGAACCTAAAAGAATGTTTGTTACATATATCATTAGAAATAAATGAAAAACAGAAATCTTTATTCACCACCAAGTTGGAGTAACTATACTAATATGGACGCCAAACAATCTGCAACCTCGTTTCTCTTCTGATAAACGTGAGTGATAACAAAGTCAATCTGATCGATTAAATTTAAACATATATTCCAAGCAGTACTCCAACGCCAATGGTCTTTATTAGATCTACGAAAAACAGAAATCTGAAGCATTCACCACCAAGTTGGAGTAACTATACTGAGGGTTATGGACGCCAAACTATCTGCAACCCCGTTTCTCTTCTGATAAACATGAGTGATAACAAAGTCAATCTGATCGATTAAATTTAAACATCTATCCCAAACTGTACGCCAACACCAATGGACTTTATAAGATCTAGTACGAAAAATGGCCACCACATAAATAGAATCAATTTCCAGTTATAAACGTCTCCAATTATATACATGAGACACATAAAAAATTTCGATTATCAATAATAATATAAAAAATAATTTAACACTTTATCTTACGACACAAAATTCACAAAAAAAAAAGTTATTATATATGTAAGATAAATCATATTATAAAATAAGAATAATATGAATTATGTAATTATTTTCATTTATTGGTCTATTTTATTTCTATAAGTACAATATTATTGAAAATAATTATTTCTAACCACTTTTTCCTATAATTATTTATATTATTTTTCATTAAATGTATATTTTTTAAAGATGAAGTTAATTTTAGGAAACTTAGTTGTGATTTTTAGAAACATATACATTCTTTAATAAAGCCAATAAATATAAATTCAAAATAACAAGATATTTTTTTACCATAATCAATTTTTTTTGTTTTAAATTGCATAAGTTTTACACCAAATNAAATTCATCAAAACATTGATCATTACTCTAATAATAATTATTTTCACAAATTATGTTAAAAGTGATAAAATGATAATTAACAATGACATCTAATTGTATCGATTAACACATATTCATTGTATAAGGAAAATATGGTCTAGATCTCCTAAATTGCTCTGTACATTACAAAGAGGAATCTTATTTCATATGAAGTCTGTCAGTGGCTAGATATATCAGTACATATGTGCAATTTTATTCATCCCCGTCTGTAATGTCACAAGTTTCCTAATATTATTTTTCTTTCTTATTATAACAAAGTAACAAAGAAACTTGTTCAAGCAAAGGAATTTATTTGTTCAAAAAATTAAATATGAATTTTATATTCTGGTTTTGTTAAAAAATGAATTTATTTGAATTTTTAATTGTTCTGATTTTTCAGAGTGTCGGATCCAAATATATTTATATACATTTTATTTAGATAAAAAACTAATCAATGGCTACTAGTGTAAAGATAATCAATTTAGCACATATAATGGGGAGAACTTCAAAACTAAGGACGCTCATATGTTATTTTGAAAGAGTTAATAAGAAAATTGTAACTATGTCAACTATTAGATCTCTATTTATAGTTGGTATTGAATATTTATCCACAAAACTGATAGTTATCATTTATCTCATATTATTATAGTTTTCAAAATTAGGATAAACACGTGTGTGTAATTTTAAATCTCAAGGAAACTAGTAGATAAGCTATCTAATATTTTTTTAATACCTTTTAGCTCTCTCTCTATATAGATAACAAGGTTAGCCTCCCCACGGTCGCAAGAAGAAATAGTAGAACAGAATCAATTACTCACGTTAAGACTTTGGTTCTAAAACAGGTTCATCGATTTTTGTAAGTTAATCTGTTTTGTCATTTTACTTCACTAATTATTCCTTACTTTTATTTTTACACAAGGATTTACTACTTTTCATACTGAGTAAAATAAGTATGTTATTTTAATCTATTGGTTAATTAAATGTAGGGATATGGAAAACACAATGTGTTACAAGATCAAAGAAATAAAAGAAGGAGAACGAAGAAACAATAAAGATTAGTTAAATATGCCAATTGAGCTATAATCGATTATTAGCTAACTAACAAAACTTAAAGAACCAAAGTATATACAAGCAACTAAACACCTAAGAACTAGAGAGAGGTTTAGTGACATTGAGAAATTAAGAGAGGTTTAGTGAAAAAGTCTGCAAGTTGTAAGGGAGAAGGAATATACTTAACTACAAAGTCCTTCTTTATGACTTTTTCTCTAACAAAATGAAAATATATTTCTACATGTGTGGTTCTAGCATGAAGAATAGGGTTCGAAGCTAATGAAATGGCCAAAGTATTATCGCAATGAATCGTTGGAGCTTGGGATTGATATTGGTGGAAATCTTTAAGAATTTGCCTGATCCAGCTAAGTCTTGCAGCAGTGTTAGCCAAAGATTTATACTCTACCTTTGTAGAAGATCGAGCCACCGTAGCCTGCTACTTGGCACTCGAAGAAATCAGGTTAGATCCAAGAAACACGATAAAGCCAGAAGTAGAACGCCTATCACTTGGGTTGTCAACCCAATCATCATCACTAGAGGCCTGTAGATGAAGATTTTCAGGTGTAAATAGAAGACCATGATTCAAGGTGCCACTAATATTTCACAAAATTCTTTTAACAGCAGTATAATGAGCAATGGTAGGAGAATGCATGGATTGACAAACACGGTTCACAGTAAAACTTATATCAGGTCTAGTGAAAGTTAAATACTGAAGAGAGCCAACTATGTTTCTATAGAGAGTGACATCAGTAAAGGGAGAACCAATATGACTGTATAAAGGGGATTTTGTCGAACAAGGAGACTTACACTATTTAGCAGTACTCATACCTTCTTTATTAAGTAAATCTGTAGCATATTTATGTTGATTAATAAAAAATCCAGCAGAAGTTCTAGTTATTTCAAGGCTTAAGAAATAGTGCAGATCCCCTAAATCAGTCATATCAAAATCTTTTTTTTAACGAACTAACAATGGTGCCAATCATAACAGAATGAGTCCCACTAAAGATAATATCATTAACATACAATAAAATAGAAATGATAAAGGCAGAAGAGGCATAAATGAAGAGGGAAGTGTCAGCCCGAGAAGCAACAAAACCAAGGGAAAGCAAATGAGAAGCAAAACGCTCAAACCAGGCACTTAGCGTCTGTTTAAGACCATACAATAATTTATTTAATTTGAAAATATAATCAGGATGTTCCTTATCTATAAAGCTCTGAGGTTGACACATATAAATTTCTTCAGACAAAGAACCATGCAAAGATGCATTCTTAACATCATTGTCGTAATGGTCAGTTATTAGTAGCAGCAAGAGAGAGTAAAATGAGAACAGTTGGTTTCTTGATTACGGGCCTGAAAGTTTCTCCATAATTTAGGCCAGCCTGTTGATGATAGCCTTTGGCTACCAATTTGGCTTTATACCGAGCTATAAAGCCATCTAGGTTAGTTATACTTTAGTTTATAAACCCATTTGCACCCCACAAGATTTTTGTGAGAAGGCAAAGGCACCAAGATCCAAGTATTTTGAGTAATCAAGGCTCTATATTCATCATTCATGGCATAAGTCCATTCTGGACCCTTGGCAACAGTAGTAAAAGAAGTGGGTTCAGTGTGTGAAGATGGAAGTAAAGGTCTAGACACAACAAGAGCTTTCTTTTTATGGATACCAGATTTGGATCTGGTTTACATAAGGTGTGTAAACTTTGATATGTTTGAAGTGACAGCATCAGCCCTGGTATTCATGATTTATCTTCTGCTTCTAATATTGATAATATTACTTGTCATTTACTTCCTTCTTCACACATATCACAGTTTACACACCCTATGCAAACCAGATCCAAATCGGGTATACATAAAAAGAAAGCTCTTGTTATGTCTAGACCTTTACTTCCATCTAGTATCCATAAAAAGAAAGCTCTTGTTGCTTGGCAGGAGAAGTAGTAACTTGTGGAGAAACAGAGGGATACATGCTAGTAGACAAATCAACATGTGTGGGAGAAGCAGTATAAGTAGTATCAGTAGCTAAAAAACTTGGAGAACCTGAATTGAAGTCATTGACATAATTGTAAATAGGTAAAACAGTAGCAGAATGATGGTTGTTAACAGAAGAAGTAGCAGATATAAGTGCAGAACTAACATATGGTAAAACATAAATAGTTTTACCTTGTGCAGAAACATAAATGAAAGAAGGTTTAGATGCAGTAGGAATATCAGATATAGAAGTAATGTTACTATTAGTAAACTTGAAAGAAGTTAAAGAGGCAGAAGGAACAATCCCAATCCTATTTGTTATTAAATGATTGTGTAAGAAAGGAAGAGAAGAGGAGTACCTGGATGGAGACAAGGCAGAAGATTAAGGAGTCATAGGCTGCACAAAACAGTTAGAGGCAGCAAAGAGAAAACATTGTTCATAAAAAATAACATGGCGAGAAACATAAAACTTTTGAGATGTCAAGTCATAGCAAATGTAGCCCTTTTGATTCAAAGCATAGCCCAAAAACACACATTGAACAGATTTAGTGTTAAATTTATTTTTCATGTATAGTTTAAGTTAGTGTTAAAGGAATCATATTCAAGAAGCTTACCAAACAATTTTTGAAAAGGAGACATGTTATGAAGAGATGAACTAGGCATTCTATTAATTAAAAATACAAAGACAACAAAGGCATAAGTCCAAAAAGATTGAGAAACAGAGGCATAATGCAAGAGGGTTAAACCAGTCTCAACTAAGTGTCGATGCTTACGTTCAGCAACTCCATTTTGTTAAGGAGTATAAGTACATGTAGTTTGATGTTGAATGCCTTGTTCATTCATAAAGGTCTTAAAAGAAAGATTAATGTATTCGCCGCCACCATCAGATCGTAAGCACTTAATCTTTGTATCAAACATATTTTCGGCAATTGGCTTAAAACGCCTAAATACATCAAAGACATCTGATTTTTGAACAATAGGAAAGAACCAAGTAAATCAAGACATGTCATCAATAAAAATAACATAGTATCGGTGACCAAACAAAGAAATAGTTGGGGAAGAGCCCCAAACATCAGCATGAACAATTTCCAAAGGAAAAGAGGATAAAGAATCAGAAAGAGAAAAATGTAATCTTGTCATTTTATTCAAAACACAACTTACACAAAGAGAATGATCAGAAATTGAAGGATTACAAGCAAGATGACCTATGATTAATATTTTTTTAACAACAATAGGAGGGGAGTGACCTAACCTAGAATGCCAAATAGAATAATAGGTCTTAGTACCAAGAAATGCAACATGTTTCTTAGGGAATTTAACAGGAATAACATATAGACCATTCACACAATGGCCTTTATGCAGGATTGTGCTCGTTGCTTTGTCCTGAATAAAGAAAGAGTGAGTATCAAAAATAAACCTACAATTATTATCTTGGCAAATCATATACCAAGAAAGTAAGTAGGCAAATAAGTCAGGATCACAATACAAGTCAGGTAGAGGAAAAACATGAGAGGGAGTTTGAATCATACTAGACCCAGTGTGAGGAATTGATAAAGATTGTCCATTGCCAATCTATATCCCTTCTACACCACTATACTCAGCCGTGTTAGAAAGATTGGTAGGATCAGGAGTTAAGTGAGTATTATACTCGGTGTCTGAAAGCCATATCTGTGTGTCATTGGGACTAGAGAGAGGAGAAGTTACACTCGATGGATTCCCATACCTCCTAAATATTTTTTTCGTTTACATTTGCATTAATTATGGTATTTAAATGAAATATTATAGTATTTGAGGTATTTACATGAGATATTAAAGATGGAGAGAGAGACGAAATCTCAAAGAATGTTACATATATATATATATATATTTGTGCGTGTGTGTGTATTTGTACATTTATGTTGATATTATATTATATATATATATATATACACGACATTTCAATGCTAGATTCCATGATTAGATTGGAAACAACTCACTACGCCCTCGACATAGAAAATATCCAGCTCAGTGCAAATCATTGCATACATGAGACTTCCTACGGCTGAGGTATATGGAATCTTTCTCATGACTTCCTCTTCTTGAGAAGTCTTGGGAAATTGCTCCTTAGAGAGGCTGACTACATGCCTTAAAAGAAAATATCCCCTGGATTCTTGCATACTGAAGCGATCCATCACCTTATCAATATAAAATACTTGAAACAGTGTCAATTGTTTGTCCTTTCTATCTGAAAAAACCTGAATACCTAAGATAAATCTTGACATATTTTGCAAGCCAAATCTTGACCTTAGACAATTTGTCTACATCATTCTCATTAAGTGGAAAATCGTCTAGTTACAAGACTAGAAAAACCATTTTCCCTTCGTGTATCAACTTATACACACAAGGTTCATCCTCCAACTGTTTAAAACTAAAGCTTTCGTCGAATAAGATATTCCACGATCGTGACGCTTGCTTAAGTTCATATATTGACTTCAACTGTTTACAAACTTTACCCTCTTGGCCTTTCTTCGTGAACAAGTCTGGTTGAGCCATATAAATATGCTCTTTTAGATTGCCATTTAGAAAAGCAATCTTGACATCTATCTGCCAGAGTTTATAATCGAGGGCATCGACATTAGATATGAGGATTCGGATGGACTTAAGCATAGCCACCGGCGAGAGGTTTCCTCATAATAAATACCTTCCTTTTAGGTATAGCCCTTGGCTACTAGTCTATTTTTGAATGTCTCCACATTTCCATCCGGGCCTTTTTTTCCCTTATAAATCCATTTACACCTTACGGGTTTTACCTTTCAAGAGGATCTACAAGTTTCTAGACTCCGTTCGAGAACATCGATTGTATCTTAACGTTCATGGCTTTTTGTCATAGGTTTGTTTGAGGACCGGCCATGGCCTGTGAGTATGAGAAAGGTTCATCATGATCCTTATCTGAGACTACAATTAAGACATCTTCATAAGACATGTACCTGTCAGGCTATCTCACCCTCCCACTACGTCAAGGCTCTATAGACTCTAACTCCTGGTGTGGTTCTTCTATTATTGAATTAGGAAAAGTTCCTTATTGAGGATTATGTGTCCTCCCACTCAATAATTTCGCTAGCATAAGTTTGCTTCTCGGCTTCACATTTCTTATAGTCTTCTTAAAAATGTACATTCATGCTAACGAATATTTTCTTGTCGAGGCATTGAGTGGCTCTTTCACCCTTCGCTAAAAAAAGGTATCTTGATCATTTTGTCTTCTATACAAGTTTCACATGTGGGTAAAGATCCTACATTTAATGATATCAATGGACCATTCTTTATAAGTCTTTTAATTCTGTCTAGGCTAATATGGCCAAAATGTAAATGCCACAAATATGTTATATTGGTTGAGTTAGACTTCAACCTTTTAATATCCCTTCGTGAATCAACATTCACTGTAGTGTCACATATCATTGAAACTATGGGTTTTACATAGAATAGTTTATTTATCAAACGTCCAATAGTAATTAAGAGATCATTTCTAAAAATACCAATATTTTTATCAATGAATTCAAAGAGAATCCTTGCTCAATTAAACTAGCACTGAAATAAGGTTCTTCCCAAAAATCAGGATATAATAAATATCACGTAAAATTAAAAAATCGTTATCAAATGACAATTTATTAGTTCCAATAGATACGACCAATACTAATCCTCCATTTCCCCAACGGAAACTATGTTCGCCCTCGTCAAGCCTTCTGATTTTCATGAACCCCTACAGGGAACAACAGATATGGTTCAAGACTGCAGAGCCTTTCAATCCACAAAAAGTAGAGTCAACCACATAACATGCCTTAGTAACAAGTACTATACTTTTATATCTCAACTCTTTGAGATAATGTATACAGTTGCATATCCAATGGAAAACACCTCGACTTGTCTAGTTTTAAAGTGCCTTTGACTTTCACAGCTTTTGAGTTCTCATTTTTAGCCTTCTTTCGACCTCTCTTATGTTTCTTTTTTATGACAAAGGTGGAAGGCTACCTCAGCACCCATGATCTCCATATCATTTAGATAATAATGATCAACATCATATATTCTCTGACAAGAGTTCAAGGTTTCATTCTGCAGTTCATGAAGTTTCGTGTTACCTATTAGGCTTGACGACCATGATCTCTGAAACATTTTAGTGATGTTCAACATCATATCAAGGGTAGTTTCCATGTTCTGATACTATTTTTGTAACACATTACCAACAGAAGCCAAGATGTAACACCCGTCGATCTAATCAAAACGCAGCCAAAAAGCATAAACATCATTTTTCTCTTTGAGTCGATTTAGCAATAGACTCAAAGGGACAAGACGTGTTGAGCAGGAACTTGTGTTTTTCTACAATCAGCACGATATCAAGATTACATTTCCAATCCATGTAATTTTCACCAGTAAGTTTGTTCGCCTTTAAGATAGTTGAAAGTTGGGATAACGACATGATTATTGAAAAGAATAAAAAATCGTAACTAACTAGATCAAGTTTTGTATTCACCTCAGAATTAAAGTAGTTATGAAAATACTCTTAATGTGTAACAATTAGATTTAGAGCTAGATCGTTGATCGTGTATATCAGAATATCTTCATCGTCGACGGTAACGGAGACGACCAAAATTTTATCTTTCACCTCCTTTATGCGTTGAATGTAAGAATCAATAGACTCTGTTGGCTTCTTTGAAATTAATTATAGGTCAGATTTTAATTAAACGATGTTGGTTCGTGAGAGAGAGGAGAAGTGACGCTCGATGGATTCCCATACCTCCTTTGAGGTTCTACAACCAACGACATAAGACAAGGTAGTAAGAGAAAGAGTTACGTTTATCAGGGTCATGAGGGCTTGATCTTGAGCATTCCACTAAGTGAATCTTGGATCCTGAATCTGAACACCATTTTTATTCGTCGTGAACTGAGATTGACACGGCACAGAACCATCAACATACCCCAAATCATATGTGCTTTAAGAATTGCAGAAATTTGGAACTTCCAAAGTATGAAATTTGAAGAATCAAGCCGTATGGAAATAAGATTACAAATGTTGGAGAGAAAGAAGATTGGGGAATGAAGACTCGGGTCTGAGAGGGATATGGTTGAAGTTGCAGTCAAGATTGGATCTTGAGAGGAGGAGAATGAAGATTGGATCTTGGGGCAAGTACATAAATATGAGATAATTATGTTTGATTAATTAATTAAGAATGAATTAATTGAATTATTTATATATAATTTTTTATAAGTGTACAACACTGTAGTACCACATGGCACTATAGTGGTTCCGTAAGTGGACGATTTTTCACTCAATGAGAATGATGTAGAAAAATTGTCTAAGGTCATTTGGCTTGCAAAATTGTCTAATGTCAAGATTTATCTTAGGTATTCAGGTTTTTTCAGATAGAAAGAACAAACAATTGACACTGTTTTAAGTATTTTATATTGATAAGGTGATGGATCGCTTCAGTATGCAAGAATTCAAGAAGGGATATTTTCTTTTAAGGCATGGAGTCAGCCTCTCTAAGGAGCAGTTTCCTATGACTTCTCAAGAAAAGGAAGTCATGAGAAAGATTTCATATACCTCAGCCGTAGGAAGTCTCATGTATGCAATGATTTGCACTGAGCCGGATATTTACTATGTCGAGGGCGTAGTGAGTCGTTTCCAATCTAATCATGGAATCGAGCATTGGAATGTTGTGTACATATATATNTAGTAATATATTTACGTATATATGTATGTATATATATGTATATGATATATATTATATAATATATATAATATCTACATATATGTACAAATACACACACACATACATATATAACATTCTTTGAGATTTCGTCTCACTCTCCATCTTTAATATCTCATGTAAAAGCCTCAAATACTATAATATTTCATTTAAATATCATAATTAATGCAAATGTAAATGAAAAAATATTTAGACGGTTACCATTTTCTCTCTCTCTCTCAATCTCTCACTCTATGTAAAAATGATATTACATTTTCATAGACGTATACGTATATATATTAAGTTAGTATATATTTGACTGAGGGAGACGGATTTGGAAAAAAAGTGACTGAGACGGGGAGAGAATGTGAGAGAGAGAGGGAGAGATAAGGAGAAATAGATAAAATGGTATATATATACACGAATTTCGAGAGAGATGGAACCCTAAACTAGGGAGCTTTGAATTTTCATGAGTTTTTATTTTATTTTATTTATCATAAGTTAATAAAGGGTATAATATGTAGTCTTTTTTATTGTAAATCTATTTACAAGAGCTATTTTTTATTATATGAAACTACATGTTTTTTTTGGTATTAATATACTAAAATGTTGCAAAACCTGTAGAAAGCAATTCTTTCTGAGTTCTAAAACTTTTCTCTTTATATAATTGTCTGGATTTTTTTAAAATCTATGTTTAATTAGTAGACTGCAAGACCTAACCGAGTCGTTACTTTACGATTTAGTCTGGCTCGATTACTATCTCTATAGTGGTTTTGTTCGATTCATCATACAAAAAATTTAGCTTAGAGGACCAGTTCGAATTAGACCTCAAAACTGAGTCAAAATGAAACATATGCACCCTTAGATATGAGATTGTATTTATTTTGACGTTACCCCTAAATATGTTGTTATGATTATTTTCTTTCTCATAGCTTATGTTGAAAAAAAGGGAAACTTTAATAATAATAATAATAATAATAATAATAATAATAATAATAATAATAATAATAATAAT
>QANY01012344.1:102013-126222 GCA_003255025.1 Datisca glomerata
AACCCTAAACAAGGGAGCTTTGAATTTTCATGAGTTTTTATTTTATTTTATTTATCATAAGTTAATAAAGGGTATAATATGTAGTCTTTTTTTTATTGTAGGTCTACATACACTAGCTATTTTTTATTATATGAAACTACATGTTTATTTTGGTATTAATATACTAAAATGTTGCTAGTATTGTAGAAAGCAATTCTTTCTGAGTTCTAAAACTTTTCTCTTCATATAATTGTCTGGAATTTTTTAAAATCTATGTTTAATTAGTAGACTGCAAGACCTAACCGAGTAGTTACTTTATGATTTAGTCTGGCTCGATTACTATCTCTATAGTGGTTTTGTTCGATTCATCATACAAAAAATTTAGCTTAGAGGATCAGTTCGATTTAGACCTCTAAACTGAGTCAAAATGAAACATCTGCACCCTTAGATATGAGATTGTAATTATTTTGATGTTACCCCTAAATATGTTGTTATGATTATTTTCTTTCTCATACCTTATGTTGAAAAAAGGGAAACAATAATAATAATAATAATAATAAGGGAAACTGTAAAAATGACCCCTCTCCCAGCTCAAACTGCACAAATGTCAAGAAAATCTTTTAATTGCGGAAATGGCCGAAATATGGTAAATAACGTTTTTAAAACTGTGAAATTTTGGTAAATACGTTATTTACCATGGTCATTCATTTTTGAAACAAAATTAAACCACTCTTGCAGCTGAAACTTGAAACTTAGCTTTTTGTGCCATTTTTTCTAATAATAATAAAAATACTAATAATAGTTTACATCATATCCTTCTTACTCTTAAGGATATTAATCTATTTCAAAATCAATTCGATAGAAATGAATGTGGTATCTTTGCCATATAGGTAAACGATTAAAACAAGATAAAAGTATACTGACTTGATTTTGAAAAAAAACGGTAACCTCCACTAGTTTAAAAAAAATACATAAGTCTAGTCTGTTATAAATGAGTTAACTTTTAAGTGAAATGATCAAAATAACCTTAAGTTTTCACCCTTACCCGACCCACCATCAGACCGCTACTCGAATTGATTCGATTTTATGCCCATAGTCGCCTCAAACGCACGATATAATATCCATCACATTTGTTTAATAATTAGGTGAAGAAGGAAGAACAAAAACACATAACTGGAAATGGAAAACTAAAGCGATACTCAGATCGATGAAAACGATGCTCAGAACATGAATTACGTCTAACACTTGGGATTATGCAAATATAAGTAACAGGTGCTCAGATCAATGAAAAACACAGATGGTCATATCGATGAAAGGCAGAAAACTAAAACGATGAAAAGCCTAACCTTACCCATATCTCAAATCGTAGAACTCGAAGTGGCCCGTAACCTAGATCGATTAAAAACACAGATGCTCATATCGATGTCTCTCCTTTGGATTGTTCGGGTTACATCGAAGTGACCCATAACCAATTAGTAATTGTTTTTGTCAGCGCCCACTAAAAATAATAACTTAAGTAACTAATCAACGATTTTAAGGTGTCCTTTTTGAAACTAGAATGAGTGTCCGTGTCTTTTAGGCAGACATCAAGGGATTTCCGTGTAGTTTTCCTGAAAATAAAATCCAATCTCGAATAAACTTATGAGAAACAATTCATGTATATCACAATCCTATCATTATTAATTTTACTCAAAACATATTAAAATTCATCCAAAAATGACTAGAAAATGTGATCAAACCAAATTGAAACATAAGGAATAAAATAGTAAACTATGGGCCGATTTAAATTTAACCCAACTGTTTTTATTCTGCCATTTATTTCCAAGCAATCTGCCGAGTCCTCAATCTTGTGGGTAACTTCAACTCTGTGGAGTTTGAGTGGCGTATGGCTCGGTGGAAGCATCTGGGTAAGAAAAATACATTTATATTATTTTTTAACATTTTTTTCTCTGAGCAATAGATACACGATCGTTTCTTCTAGATATATACATATAGTAAACGAACAACAACAATCCAAATTATGACATGAAATATAAGAAATACATTAAGATAAATAATATATTTCTAAGTCTATTATACAGAGAACATAGGAACATATATTAGTTAGAGGATGCCTGCAAAATTTTAATTACTTGAAAAACTGATTCTCGTCGATTTCTTGAGATGGTTACGTACCAAATATGGGAAGGGATCTAGGTAAGAAAACCCAGTAAAGATTTGACCAGCGAGAAGTAATTGAAGAAGTGGAGGAAAGTGTAAGACTTTTGTCTTCCAACTCAAAAATATGCAAGTTTTTGTCATCTGGTCGACTATAATAGATGCAATTTCTTCTAAAACCAAGTCATGTAGCTTTGCATGCCAATCCTTGATTTTGATCGAGTAAAATTGCATATTCACCTATATCTTCCATCTTCATCCACGCTTTTTGTGAGAAATCAGCTCAGTAAATTAAGAAGGTAAAGAGCTCATAATTATTATATCCCGTATGGTGAAGTCGAACAAGTATTAGGCCGTCACCTAAAACAACCAAGTGATTAGTTGAGTGGATTGTTCCAGAAAAATAAAAACTCTGCCAGTCAAATATAAGAGTGAATAGATTAGGATTCAGAAAAATAAAAAAAAGGATGAACTTGCAAAAATCAATGAAGGTTGAAAGCTTTTGCAGTGCAAATAAAACGCAACGACAACCAGATTCTGGGCCTTTTTTACGAACAACAATAATGTTAACGTGAGTAGTAATTGATTTTTGCTTTTATTGTATCTCTTTACAATTTGTATGGAGGCTGGCCTAATTATCTATCTATATAGAGAGAGAGAGTCAGAGGCATTCAAAACTATTAGGTTACCTCTAGCCATTATCTAAATTTTAAAATTATTAAGATGAGATTAAGAAAAACTACCATTTTTTGTCAAAAAGAACAAGAATAACTACCATTTGGTTATGCGATAAAGATAAACAACCAATCGAGATAAAGATCCAGTAATTGAGATAATCACAATTCTTAAAGAATAAGTGATAAAGTTAAACATTCAAATAGTAATTCCTGCCCAAGCTAATAACTAGCGTATAAATACATGTGCTTTCTATCCAATGATTAGTTATTAAGTGAGGCTTAAAAATCATCTTACAATTCTTTGTTGTTTCGGGAAGAGAAAACTTCTTTTTTACGAATTAGAAGAGAGTTTCTCTTTTTTTAAATAAGGTTGTTAGTGATGGGAATCAGTATGTACACAGGGACATCGCAGCTAGGCTGACACCTCCGTCTCACCCTCATCATTTAACTCATCCCAACATATTATTAAAATAAAATAAAAGAGTCAACAAAATAAAATACAAAGAAAAAAATCGGCGGAACTTAAAAGAATGTTTGTTACATATATCATTAGAAATAAACGAAAAACAAAAATCTGAAGTATTCACCACCAAGTTGGAGATACTATACTAATATGGACGCCAAACAATCTGCAACCCTGTTTCTCTTCTGATAAACGTGAGTGATAACAAAGTCAATCTGATCGATTAAATTTAAACATCTATCCCAAGCAGTACGCCAACGCCAATGGACTTTATTAGATCTACGAAAAACAGGAATCTGAAGCATTCACCACCAAGTTGGAGTAACTATACTGAGGGTTATGAACACCAAACAATCTACAACCTCGTTTCTCTTGTGATAAACATGAGTGATAACAAAGTCAATCTGATCGATTAAATTTAAACATCTATCCCAAGCAGTACGCCAACGCCAATGGACTTTATTAGATCTAGTACGAAGAATGACCACCACATAAATAGAATCAATTTCCAATTATAAACGTCTCCATCCAAAGTCGAAGCATAAACAATGCATGAATAGCAGTAGCTAGCTCAACCTCAAAAGCAAAGCATACACTAAGGTGAATAACATAACATACAACTCTTAACGAATCATCTAGAAGTTCTGAAAATGCCTCCACAACCTGCAAGGCCAGAACTACCAAAAGCTGCTCCATTTGTATTTACCTCAATCTAACGTGATGGGGGAGGATGCCAAAAAATTTTCAAGATATGCGTGGCTTTAAAATTACGACTCGAAACATAAAACTACTGAAGTGTCAATAGCTCCTCCATTGAACTCTGCATTATGCCAATCTTAAAAGAGTCTGCTTCATGAACTGAACGTCAAAGTAATGATAATGCTTCAGCAAAGATAGGAATCCTACTCTCAAAGGTAGCTTGATTGCGAAGGTACCACACCACCCAAAAGACAATAATATTGGAAGTTTGTCGTAAAGTCTTCAATTGTGTGCTAAAAAAATACATTCATCACTATCTGCCAAAGATCTGAGAATGTACCATTAAGCTTGATATTCTTCCTAAAAACACTCAACTCTGCATCTCATAATCCACGGGAAGAAGGACAATCTATAAAGAGATGACGTAAATCCTCCTCCGTGGCATAACAGAGACTACGCTGTGAAGAAAAAACTATATCCATGAGGACGCAAGGCTGGATCAGTAGGCAACTTTTCATGAAATAAGCGCTAAGTGAGAATAGACTGTGAGAGTGAGATAAATGACTTCCAAATATGCTTACCCCAACTAACATAATTACTAATCTTGGTAAGAGAAGCATATTAAGTAAAAAAAATGAGAAAAATAATTAGCATTCCTTTAAAACCATTTGGTACTCATGAGTGACATCCTATGAGAACCGCGGTTCTTTACTTTCTAAATATCTATTGGTAGAGGGTGATTAGAAAGATGTAGACCATCAAATCTGATTTTACTCATTCAAATCTAATGGTATTGATTGAAAATAAAATAGTGAAGTTGTAGCATTTAATCCTTCTAGTAGATTGTTATAAATTTTTAGTCATTTTTATAAATAATTAAATTAATAACCAAGTTAGTTTGACCATAACTTTATATTCACACTTCTATAAGACAATAGTAATGTATTTATTATAAATAAGTAATCTTTAAATTTTTAAAACTCTAACCCAATTGTTTTTAAATAAATTTTAAAAAACATATTTCGAAAATAAAGTTTTGAGACTAACAATACCAAAAATTACTAAGACAAAAAATATTTTTTTAATGAGATACATAAAAAATCCGATCATCAAACATAATATAAAAATAATTTAACACTTTCACTTACGACACAAAATTCAGAAAAAAAAGTTATTATATATGTAAGATAAATCATATTATAAAATAAGAATAATATAAATTATGTAATTATTTTCATTTATTGGTTCATTTTATTTTCATAAATTTAGAGTAAATATTTTCAAGTTACTTTTGACAATATATTTACATTACTTTGTTTAGATATGAATATATATATATATGATGGATTGCAATAATTATTTACGTAATGTTCATTATAACTACTTACGAGTATATTATAATTATTTTAGTAAATTCATCAAAACATTGATCATTACTCTAATAATAATTATTTTCACAAATTATGTTGAAAGTGATAAAAGGATTATTAACAATGATATCTAATTGTATCTATTAACATATATTCATTGTATAAGGAAAATATGGTCTAGGTTTCCTAAATTGCTCTGTACATTACAAAGAGGAATCTTATTTCATATGAAGTCTATTAGTGGCTAGATATATCAGTACATATGTGCAATTTTATTCATCCATGTCTGTAATATCACAATTTTCCTAATATTATTTTTCTTTCTTATTATAACAAAGTAACAAAGAAACTTGTTCAAGCAAAGGAATTTATTTGTTAAAAAAAATTAAATTTGAATTTTATATTCTGGTTTTGTTAAAAAAATGAATTTATTTGAATTTTTAATTGTTCTGATTTTTCGGAGTGTCCGATCCAAATGTATTTTATATACATTTTCTTTAGATAAAAAATATCTAATCAATGGCGACTAGTGTAAAGATAATCAATTTAGCACATATAATGGGGAGAACTTCAAAACTAGCGACGCTCATATGTTATTTTGAAAGAGTTAGTAAAAAAATTGTAACAATGTCAACTATTAGATCGCTATTTATAGTTGGTATTGAATATTTATCCACAAAACTGATAGTTATCATCTATCTCATATTATTATAGTTTTCAAAATTAGGATAAACACGTGTGTGTAGTTTTTTAAATCTCAAGGAAACTATTAGATAAGCTGTATAATATTTTTTTAATACCTTTTAGCTCTCTCTCTATATAGATAACAAGGTTAGCCTCCCCACGATAGCAAAGAGAAATAGTAGAACAAAATCAATTACTCACGTTAAGATTTTGGTTCTAAAACAGGTTCATCGATTTTTGTAAGTTAATCTGTTTTGTCATTTTACTTCACTAATTATTCCTTACTTTTATTTTTGCACAAGGATTTTCTACTTTTCATTCTGAATAAAATAAGTATGTTATTTTAATCTATTGGTTAATTAAATGTACAGATATGGAAAACACAATGTGTTACGAGATCAAAGAAATAAAAGAAGGATAACGAAGAAACAATAAAGATTAGTTAAATATGCCAATTGAGCTATAATCGATTATTAGCTAACTAACAAAACTTAAAGAACCAAAGTATATACAAGCAACTAAACACCTAAGAACTAGAGAGTGGTTTAGTGAAATAGAGAAATAGAGAGAGGTTTAGTGAAAAAGTATGCAAGTTGTAAGGGAGAAGGAATATACTTAACTACAAAGTCCTTTATGACTTTTTCTCTAACAAAATGAAAATATATTTCTACATGTTTGGTTCTAGCATGAAGAATAGGATTCGAAGCCAATGAAATGGCCGGAGTATTATCGCAATGAATCGTTGGAGCTAGGGATTGATATAGGTGGAAATCTTTAAGAATCTGCCTGATCCAGCTAAGTCTTGCAGCAGTGTTAGCCAAAGATTTATACTATGCCTTTGTGAAGACCGGGCCATCGTAACCTACTTCTTGGCACTCGAAGAAATCGAGTTAGATCCAAGAAACACGATAAAGCCAGAAGTAGAACGCCTATCAATTGGGTTGCCAACCCAATCATCATCACTAAAGGCCTGTAGATGAAAATTTTCAGGTGTAAATAGAAGACCATGATTCAAGGTGCCACTAATATATCAATAATTCGTTTAACAGCAATAAAATGAGCAATGGTAAGAGAATGCATGGATTGATAAACACGGTTCACAGTAAAACTTATATCAGGTCTAGTGAAAGTTAAATACTGAAGAGAACCAACTATGCTTCTATAGAGAGTCACATCAGTAAAGGGAGAACCAATATGACTGTATAAAGGAGATTTTTTTCAAACAAGGAGATTGACATGGTTTAGCAGTACTCATACCTTCGTTATTAAATAAATCTATAGCATATTTATGTTGATTAATAAAAAATCCAGCAGAAGTTCTAGTTATTTCAAGGTTTAAGAAATAGCGCAGATCCCCTAAATCATTCATATCAAAATCTTTTTTAACGAACTAACAATGGTGCCAATCATAACATAATGAGTCCCACTAATGATAATATCATTAACATATAATAAAATATAAATGATAAAGACAGAAGAGGCATAAATCAAGCGGGAAGTGTTCGCCCGACAAGCAACAAAACCAAGGGAAAGCAAATGAGAAGCAAAACGCTCAAACCAGGCACTTGGTCCTGTTTAAGACCATACAATAATTTATTTAATTTGCAAATATAATCAGGATGTTCCTTATCTATAAAGCTCTGAGGTTGACACATATAAACTTCTTCAGACAAAGAACCATGCAAAAATGCATTCTTAACATCATTGTCGTAATGGTCAATTATTAGTAGCAGTAAGAGAGAGTAAAATGAGCATAGTTGGTTTCTTGATTACGGGCCTGAAAGTTTCCCCATATTTTAGGCCAGACTGTTGATGATAGACTTTAGCTACCAATCTGGCTTTATATCGAACTATAAAGCCATCTAGGTTAGCTATACTTTAGTTTATAAACCCATTTGCACCCCACAAGATTTTTGTGGGAGGCAAAGGCACCAAGATCCAAGTATTTTGAGTAATCAAAGCTCTATATTCATCATTCATGGCATGAGTCCATTCTGGACTCTTGGTAGCAGTAGTAAAAGAAGTGAGTCTAGTGTGTAAAGATGGAGGTAAGGTCCAGACACAACAAGAGCTTTCTTTTCATGGATACCAGATTTGGATCTGGTTTGCATAGGGTGTAAACTATGATATGTGTGAAGTGACAACATCATCCCTAGTATTCATGATTTATCTTCTGCTTCTAATATTGATAATATTACTTGTCATTTACTTCCTTCTTCACACATATCACAAATTACACACCCTATGCAAACCAGATCTAAATCTGGTATCCATAAAAAGAAAGCTCTTATTATGTCTAAACCTTTACTTCCATCTGGTATCCATAAAAAGAAAGCTCTTGTTGCTTGGCAGGAGAAGTAGTAACGTGTGGAGAAACATAGGGAGACATGCTAGTAGACAAATCAATATGTGTGGGAGAAGCAATATAATTAGTATCAGTAGCTAAAAAACTTGGAGAACCTGAATTGAAGTCATTGGCAGAATTGCAAATAGGTAAAACAGTAGCAGAATGATGGTTGGTAGCAGATATAAGTGCAGAACTAACATATGGTAAAACAGAAACAGTTTTACCTTGTGCAGAAATAGAAATGAAAGAAGGTCTAGATGTAGTAGGAATATCAGATATAGCAGCAATGTTACTATTAGTAAAATTGAAAGAAGGTAAAGAGGCAAAAGGAACAGTCCCAATCCTATTTGTTATCAAATGATTGTGTAAAAAAGGAAGAGAATAGGAGTACCTGGATGGAGACCAGGCAGAAGATTGAGGAGTCATAGGCTGCACAGAACAGTTAGAGGCAGCAAAGTGAAAACATTGTTCATAAAAAATAACATGGCGAGAGACATAAAACTTTTGAGAGGTCAAGTCATAGCAAATGTAGTCCTTTTTATTCAAAGCATAGCCCAAAAACACACATTGAACAGATTTAGTATTAAATTTATTTTTCATGTATAGTTTTAAGTTAGGATAGCAAGCACACCCAAATATTCTAAAGAAATCATATTCAAGAAGCTTACCAAACAATTTCTGAAAAGGAGACATGTTATGAAGAGATGAACTAGGCATTCTATTAATTAAAAAGGAAGAGACAACAAAGGCATAAGTCTAAAAAGATTGAGGAACAGAGGCATAATGCAAAAGGGTTAAACCAGTCTCAACTAAGTGTCGATGCTTACATTCAACAACTCCATTTTGTTGAGGAGTATAAGTACATGTAGTTTGAGGTTGAATGCCATGTTCATTCATAAAGGTCTTAAAAGAAAAATTAATGTATTGGCCGCCACCATCAGATCGTAAGCACTTAATCTTTGTATCAAACATATTTTCGGCAATAGGCTTAAAACGCCTAAATACATCAAAGACATCTGATTTTTGAACAATAGGAAAGAAACAAGTAAATCAAGACATGTCATCAATAAAATAACATAGTATCGGTGACCAAGAAAAAAAATAGTTGGGGAAGGGCCCCAAACATCAGTATGAACAATTTCCAAAGGAAAATAGGATAAAGAATCAACCTTGGTAAGAAAAATTCAGGCATTGGTAAAAATCGGCAGCACTAAGACAGATTTGGCAGTGAACATTTGCATTCGGATTGCTGGTGTAAGTCTCTTCTTGAAATTTTGAGGAAGTTGTGACGGGTTGCCAAGAACAGAGGGTTGGGAAGAAAATTTCCATGCTTGAAATCATCCTTCTCGTCCAGAATGAGACTGTCCAGAACCGCGATTCCCTCTGAATCCATGAGAGCCTCGTCCTCGATTGTACATGCGGTTATTGAAGGCAACAACAAATGCAGTATTAGGGAATGAGTTATCTTGGGTCTTGTTTTGTGATTCTATGAATCTTTCTTCAGTCTTTAGGAGGACAAGAAGCTCCTCTAAAGATAACGGTTCAGACCTGGTACGGATCGAGGTTTGAATAGTATTATATTCAGATGGGAGATCGTTGATCGTGTATATCATAATATCTTCATCGTCGACAGTAATGGAGACGACCAAAAGTTTATCTTTCACCTCCTTTATGCGCTGAATGTAAAAATCAATAGACTCTGTTGGCTTCTTTGAAATTAATTGTAGGTGAGATTTTAATTAAACGATGTTGGTTCGTGAGAGAGAAGAGAAGCGACGCTCGATGGATTCCCATACCTCCTTTGAGGTTCTACAACCAACGACATAAGACAAGGTAGTAAGAGAAAGAGTTACATTTATCAGGGTCATGAGGGCTTGATCTTGAGCAATCCACTAAGTGAATCTTGGATCCTGAATCTGAACACCATTTTCATTCATCGCGAACAGAGACTGACATGGCATAGAACCATCAACATACCCCAAAATCATATGGACTTTAAGAATTGCAGAAATTTGGAACTTCCAAATTATGAAATTTGAAGAATCAAGTCGTATGGAAATAAGATTACAAATGTTGGAGAGAAAGAATATTAGGGAATGACGACTCGGGTCTGAGAGGGACATGGTTGAAGTTGCAGTCAAGATTGGATCTTGAGAGGAGGAGGATGAAGAAGGTAGGGTTCGGCTCTAAGTTTCAATTTGGGAATTTTTTTTAATTTTTGGCTGGAATATGAGATTCAATTTCTTTGTGAATAACAGTAGAAGAATTGTCTGGGTTTTCAGCCATGGATCACGACGTTGGTCTGAAGTAGCTTTGATAACATGAAGAAATATACAATAGATTGAAGAAGGTGAGAGAAACACAAGCAAGGAGAAGACTATATTCGATTATTAGCTAACTAACAAAACCTAAAGAACCAAAGTATATACAAGCAACTAAACACCTAACAACTAGTTAGAAAGAAAAGATAGAAATACCCTTCAACAATTAAATTTATCCCTCTACAAATAGTAGAGATTTTTTTATTTTCTCAAAATCTGTATCCAAATCATTCCCACCTATTATTAGATCTCTATTACCTCCTCCCACTATCCTATTTTCACTTATGACTTCTCCATGTTTGCTGTTATTCTCCATGTTTGTTGTTAATGAAATTCTAGTTTAAAAAAAACCACAATATTCAAACTTTTGAACCCATTTACAACTATTTCTATGATTTCAACTTTCCAAACCCACAAGATTTATGGGTTCGTGTCTCCAATTTTAATTGGTTCCCGTTCTATGTTTTTCTTAAACCCATTCACGAGCCATAGAATTGAAGTTCTCAATGTGCCTCATATTATGTCCAATGCCATCACTTTTAACTCCTTGTCATTTTCCTCCCCACCAAGTTACTTAGATTGTACAATTTATGGTATCGCAGATCGAACGCCTGAGATACCAATATATATGAGAAACATGTAGATTTAGATTGGACAATCCACGAAATTGAAGCTAATAAACGTTTTGTACCATCAAAATGCAATCTTGTTTTATACAAAGGCTCATACCATTTTCTTGCCTTGGATCCTAAGACTAGTAAATGTTATTGGAGTCCTCGTGATAAGCAGCTTGGTAAAAGCTACTTGATTTACAATATCAAAGTTTTATGGTCGAAGTTGATGGGAAGTTGTTGGTTGTGCATCTCACTCTTGATGGAACATAGTTATGCATCCTTAGAATAGTGAATATAATAAAACTGGTGTGGGAAGTAGTGAAAGATTTGGGCGATAATATGTTATATCTAAGTTGAACTTCATCATTTTCAGTAAAGGCTAGAGAGATGAATTGATAATGAGATCTACTTTCTCTAGTTTATAGTGAAAGAGGAATCTATAAGACTTATTTTCCACAATATAAATATTAATTTAATAGAAATAATTAAATTAAATCTTGTTGATTGATTATATTTATAGCACAATCTTGATGAAAGGTGCTATAAATATAATTCCCTTAAAAATTGGTCCTCTCTTAATCCTAATTAATATTTATTTACACCATCATTAAATATGCTTAAAGTTTTAAGGGGTAAAGAAAGAGAAATCAATTCTACATCAAAAGATTATTGACGTATTTGAAGATCTAAAGATTTTATAATGGCTAACGATATGTTCAATAACTATTATCGTGAATGTGAAAATCATGAAATTCTAAAGATCGTAATAATGAATTTTGACATAATTGATTAGTTGCATGATAAACGAATAAGCTCACATGTAGTATCAGAGCGTTAGATTTAGGATCTCATGATTTTTGATAGAGTATTGTTTCTACTCTTCAATTATCAAATTGTAAATTATGATTAAAAAATTACGTATATGTCTATGAAATTTCTGCATGACAAAAGTGTACTTTTTTCAAACCGTTTTTATTGTTCACGTTATGGAATTCAAATTGTTAGTTTTATGTACCGAATTGTTAGTTTTATGTACCGAATTGTTAGTTTTATGTACCGAATTGTTATAGCACTAAAGGAAGAGATTATAGCGCTAAAAACATTTTGGACCGAATTGTTACTGTTAAAAGTTTCCTAATGTTGTGATCGAATTGTTACTGTCAAATAATCGTGTTTCTAATGGTTGATTGAAAGGGTAATTCTAATGGATCCATCATAAATAATATATTAATAAACTATGATGTTGCTTAGTCTATTGGATTATGTCTCATAACTGTGTTGGTCATTCTCCCACTTATTGTGCCCCACGATTTGTTTCCTACCCACTGAGAATTGATTGAGAAATTGTGTAAATTGGCTTGTGCATTGCCCATATAAAACTGCCTATATCAATTTCTTTAATTTCTGTAATTACCGAATAGTGTGAAGTAGAATAATGTTTTCTTTTTTTTTATGCCGATTACAGTAAATAGGCAATGGAAAATGGTGGTTACTTACTTTCTATTACTGTTCATTTTTAAAGAAATTACAGCGAATAGATAAGTCCAGAAGTAAGAGTTATAAAATAGCTCAATTTTTTATTAGGTAAATGACAGTTTTCAGTGTGCCACATCACCAGTTTATTTATCCTAATTTTATGTTGACAAATTTACCCTCAATAAGTTGTTACGAATGGTTGATTGCGTGGGTCAACTATAATTAATTAGAATAATAAAAAAAATTAAGTTTAACGTAAATTAAATACGAAATATATATTAATATTTACCCTATTATATTCAATAACTAATATGGATTTTCGGTTATGGAAATATCTTTTTCCATAACCAATTGATAATATTTAGGATAAAGATGATTTTTCATAATTTTAGCTAATTTGGTTTTTAATTGATTATCTTTCATTGTTATAGAAAAAATATCATAATTCGGCATTAGATCTACCAGTTCACACGCGATTAACTTTCTTCGTCATACATCTTATTTTTGAACCTTCAATTCATACATCAATTTTTCAAGATTTGTAGTAAAAAACCTATTTGTTTCGTCGATTGTACGTGGTTGACAACCATTTACCTTTTGTTTTCATGAAATTAGGGTAAATAAGCGGTTTTCATGAATGTGGTTGACTTCTATTTACCTATTGAACATGGTTGATGAATGTTTCCATGAAATTAGGGTTCATAAACTACTAATTAAACTCGTTTAGGTCTTACAATCTACTAATTAAACAGAGACTTTAAATAAAATCCAGACAATTATATGAAGAGAAAAGTTTTAGGACTCAGAAAGAATTGCTTTCTACAGTACTAGCAACATCTTAGTATAATAATACCAAAATAAACATGTAGTTTCATATAATAAAAAATAGCTAGTGTAAATAGACCTACAATAAAAAAAAAGACTACATATTATACCCTTTATTAACTTATGATAAATGAAATAAAATAAAAACTCATGAAAATTCAAACCTCCCTAGTTTAGCGTTTAATCTCTCTCTCGAAATTTACATGTATATATATATACCATTTTTATCCATCTTTCCTTGTCTCTCCCTCTCTCTCACATTCTCTCCCCGTCTCAGTCACTTTTTTTTCCAAATCCATCTCCCTCACTCAAATATATACTAAGTTAATATATATACATAAAATATCTACACGTCTATGAAAATGTGATATCATTTTTACGTAGAGTGAGAGATTGAGAGAGCGAGAGAGAAAAAATGGTAACCGTCTAAATATTTTTTTCGTTTACATTTGCATTAATTTTGGTATTTAAATGAAATATTATAGTATAAGAGGTTTTTACATGAGATATTAAAAGATGGAGAGAGAGACGAAATATCAAAGAATGTTGTGTGTGTGTGTGTGTGCGCGCGCGCGCGCGCGTGCTTATATGTATATATGATATATATCATATATCATATATATTACATATACATACATGTACAAATACATACATATATATGTAAATATATTACTATATATTAATTATATAATATATATCATATATACATGTCTATATATATATATATATATATACACACACACACACACACGACATTTTAATGCTCGATTCTATGATTAGATTGGAAAAGACTCACTATGCCCTTGACGTATCAAATATCCGGCTCAGTGCAAAGCATTGCATACACGAGACTTCCTACGGCTGAAGTATATCAAATCTTTCTCATGTCCTCCTCTTCTTGAGAAGTCTTGGGAAACTGCTCCTCAGAGAGGCTGGCTCCATACCTCAAAAGAAAATATCCCTTCTTGGATTCTTGCATACTGAAGCGATCCATCACATTATCAATATAAGATGCTTGAAACAGTGTCAATTATTTATTCTTCCTATTGAAAAAACCTGAATACCTAAGACAAATCTTGGCATTAGACAATTTTGCAAGCCAAATCTTGACATTAGACAATTTTTCTACATCATTCTCATTGAGTAGAAAAATCGTCAACTTACAAGACTAGAAAAACCACTTTTCCTTTGTGTATCATCTTATACACACAAGGTTCGTCCTCCAACTGTTTAAAACTAAAGGTTTCGTCGAATCTGATATTCCACGATCGTGATGTTTGCTTTAAGTCCATATATTGACTTCAACAGTTTGCAAACTTTACCCTCTTGGCCTTTCTTCGTGAACCAGTCTAGTTGGGCCATATAAATGTACTCTTCAAGATTGTCATTCAGAAAATAAATCTTGACATCCATCTGCCATATTTTATAATCGAGGGTCGCGACAATGGATAGGAGGATTCGAATGGACTTAAGCATAGCCACCAACGAGAAAGTTTCCTCATAATAAGTACCTTCCTTTTAGGTATAGCCCTTGGCTACTAGCCTATTTTTGAATGTCTTCACATTTCCATCCAAACCTTTCTTTTTCTTATAAACCCATTTACACCTTACGGGTTTTACCTTTCAGGAGGATCTACAAGTTTCTAGACTCCGTTCGAGAACATTGATTGTATCTTAACGTTCATAGCTTTTTGTCATAGGTTTGTTTGAGGACTGGCCATGGCTTGTGAGTATGAGAAAGGTTCATCATGATCTTTATCTGAGACAACAGTTAAGACATCTTCATAAGACATGTACCTGTCAGGCTATCTCACAACCTTCCCACTACGTCAATGCTTCATATACTCGGACTCCTGCTGTGGTTATTCTATTATTGAATTAAGAACAGTTCCTAATTGAGGATTCTGTGTCCTCCCACTCAATTATTTCTCTAGCATAAGTTTGCTTCTCAGCTTCACATTTCTTATTGTCTTCTTAAAAAATGTACATTCACGCTAACGAATATTTTCTTGTTGATTGGACTATAAAAGACATATCCCTTCATTCCCTTGGGATATCCTACAAACATGCATAATTCTGATCGACTGGCCAACTTGCTTGTCTTTGGTCTTAGCATGTGTTGGGAACCCCCATAATCTAAGGTGGTTTACTGATGACTTTCATCCATTCCATCTTTTATATAGGATGCCAGACAACATTTTTATGGAACTTGGTTCAAAATGTATGTTGTTATATACAAGGAGAATCCCTAGAACGAATATGAGAGGGATGAATAACTCATCATGGATTTGACCATATCCATCAGAGTTTGATTTCGTCTCTCTGAGACATCATTTTGTTCTAGAGTCCTAGATGTTGTAAGTTGAGAAATAATATCTTGTTCCATAAGAATGTCTTTGAAATCTCCTAGCAAGTACTATCCACCACGATTAGATCGTAGTGTTTTGATTTATTTCTCTAATTGCTTCTCAACCATAGTCTTATACTCATTGAAGTTTTCAAAGGTTTTAGACTTTTGGCGCATTAGATAAACATGTACAAATGTGAGTAGTCATTAGTAAATGTTACAAAATATTTATAACCTCATCTTGCTTGGATATTCAATGGCCACATGCATCCCCATGTACAAGTTCGAGGCATTGAATGACTCTTACAAAAAGGGTATTTTGATCATTTTGTCTTCTATATAAGATTCACATGTAGGTAGTGATCCCACATTTAAATGTTTGCAATGGAACATTCTTTGTAAATATTTTAATCATGTCTAGGCTAATATGGCCAAAATATAAATTGCACAAATATGTTATATCGGTTGAGTTAGACTTCAACCTTTTACTATCCTTTTGTGAATCAACATTCACTGTAGCGTCACATATCATTGAAACTATAAGTTTTACATAGAATAATTTATTTATCAAATATGCAGTAATAATTAAGCGATAATTTCTAAAAAACTAATATTTTTATCAATGAAATTCAAAGAGAATCCTTGCTTAATTAAACTAGCAATGAAATAAGGTTCTTCCCAAAAATCAAGATATAATAAACATCACGTAAAATCATAAAATCATTATCAACTGACAATTTAATAGTTCCAAAAGATACACTAATTCTTCATTTCCCCAACGGAAGCTGAGTTCGCCCTCATCAAGCCTTCTGATTTTCTTGAACCCCTGTAGGGAACAACAGATATGGTTCATGGCTGCAGGCCCTTTCAATCCACAAAAGTTAACCACATAACAGGCCTTAGTAAAAAGTACTATAATTTTAGACCTCAACTCCTTGAGATAATCTATGCAGTTGCCTTCCCAATGGCAAACACCTCGACTTGTCCACTTTTGTAGTGCCCTTGACTTTCACAGCTTTTGAGTTCTCCTTTTTAGCCTTCTTTTGACCTCTCTTGTGTTTCTTTTTTGTGCTAGAGGTGGAAGGCTACCTCGTACCTATGATCTCCATCTCACTCAGATAATAATAATCAACATCATATATTCTCTTACAGAAGTCCCAGGTTTCATTCTGCAGTTCATGAAGTTTCACGTAGCTACCTATTAGGCTTGACGACCATGATCTCCGAACATTTAAGTGATGTTCAACATCATATCAAGGGTAGTTTCCATGTTCTGATGCTATTTTTGTAACACATTACTAACAGAAGCCAAGATGTAACACCCGGTGATCTAATCAATACGCAACCAAAGAACATAAATATCATTTTTCTCTTGAGTCGATTTAGCAATAGACACAAGGGGACAAGAGGTGTTGAGTAGGAACTTGTGTTTTTCTACAATCAGCACGATATCAAGATTACATTTCCAATAATGTAATTTTCACCAGTTAGTTTGTTCACCTTTAAGATAGTTGAAAGTAGGGATACCAACATGATTGCTGAAAAGAATAAAAAATCATAACTAACTAGATCAAGTTTTGTATTCACCTCAAAATTAAAGTAGTTATGAAAATAACCTTAAGGTGTAACAATTAGATTTAGAGCTAGATAAATGGTTTTGCTCTAGACCGGCATCTTTTGGTTCAATCTAACATTCATAATTGAACTCAATTGACAAGTCGATCTTAAGACTGCGAATAACGTTCTGAACTATTTTAAAAGTGTTTGTCTAGAAGACCCCTCTGTCTTTACTCTTCTTATGTCGACAATAGTTCTAAGACTTGAATAAATTATAAACACACTTTAATTAATAGAAAACCTTCATTCATTTATTAAATTCAATAAGATAAAATGTCTGAGAAATAACTAAATAATCATAAATAGTTACTACACCCTACTTTATGGATATAATTCCAACATCTTACTCTTAGAATGAACTAAGGACGTAAGCCCATGAGAATGGCAGTTCATAAGTCTTACTCTCAAAAGGAACTAAGGGTGCAAGTCCTTAAGAGAAGCAACAACTAAGTCATAATTTTAAAAGGAACTAAGGGCACAAGTCCTTGGAAGGGACAGTTCATAAGCCCTACTCCCAGAACGAACAAAGGGCGCAAGTCCTTGGAAGAGGCAGTTTGTAAGTCCTACTCTCAAAAGGAACTAAGGGCTAGGTCTTTGAGAAGAGCAATTAATAAGTCCTTGTTGGTCATCGCGGCGCGTGTGCAGCGGAAGTGTAAAGGCGCATGGCCTTTTAAAAAATTAATTTTTTAATAACATTCGGATCATTTAGTTAAACAAATCTTGCGGAATGCTATGATAACCAAATAAAAGCTTTTATTGAAAATTTTTTTTCAATCAGTCAGGTTCCATTATATATTTATAAGTTAAATCTACAACATACAAGGTTAGGAATCATATATCTCTTGTAGTCTATATCAAGTGTCATTGCAAAAACCGATCGATCCTCTGTTCTCACGAAATCATTTCAACGATCAGTAGACCCCGTGATCCACACCAAGATTTTCCAAGTCAATCATCAACGCACTAGGACGTGTGTGGGCACGTAGAATATTACAAGACACTTTTTCTGTCTCTAGATATTCTCAACACATAAGATCTAGAAATTTAGTGAGATGATTCTCTAAAAGAACATGATGATTATTCTTTTAGAGATTTGATTAACGTTTAATCACATAAGAAAATCTCTCTGACACTAATCATGTTCTCAATTTAACTCTTGATTGACGAATTGATGATCTGATCAACTAATTATCTCCTCTTCTTTGAACCACTAAGGTCATTAGAATAATATATATATATATTCTAGATAATGGTGTATCAAGATTTTAGGAATAAGTTAAAATAATATTTAATTATAAAATTACCAATTACAGTAGGACCCATTGTAATTGTGCACAACTGCAGTGTCACGTGACACTGTAGTGTGCCTTGAGCCAGCACAGTGCCGCCTCACGGCATGACTATTGTGCCATGTGGCACTACAGTGTTGTACACTCACTGCTGTAGTGCCACGTGACACCATAATAGTCCATGTCAATTTCTGACACCCTATCAATGGTTGACACGTGGCAATTACTGTGAATTAAATATTTATTTTAATAATATAGTTATCTACATACTAGGAATTCAAAATTAACATTTTTATTATCCCTATCAACAAACTTATCTGTTATTTCACAAATAACAGATTTAGGTAATGTAAATTATTATCTAATAATAATTTAATTATCTAATTTCACAAATTAGATATTATGTCTTACTTATCGATAATTATATATATATAATTTTCAAAACTTATATTTAAATATATAAATAATTCAATTAATTATTTATATATCAGATAATTAATCAAACATAATTATCTCATACTTATGTACTTGCTCCAAAATAAAAATTCATTTCGCAAGTTAGTCTTTTTCTCATTTCCTGAAATACTCACACCGTAGACAGCGTAGTATAGAGGTGACTTGGGGACCATGGACCTATAATCTTAAGTTTTAATAAATCAAATTATTAATTAAACTATTTAATTAAATAATTTAATTTATTAATTTCATTATTACTTCACTATAAATAAGGAATCGCACTCCTAGAGATTAAAGAATGTATTTACAGAGTATTCTCATGTAGTCCATTGACATAATAATTTCACGTAGTTTTGTACTCCAATTATTGGTTCATAAATTAGAACTAGTAAAAATTACCATTTTACCCTTCTGATTATCTCTTTATCCTTAAGTATCATTAATCCATTAGTGAATGGTTGTTTTATAATCTTATTAAAAATTTGAGCTCAATAACCATTCAGTTTAAGAATTGGCATTTAAGGGAACCAATATTCGATCCGTTAGGAAAGCTTAGATTCCAAATCTTTTAAGATCATTTCCCCAGCCATCCACGTCACGAATCTCAAAAACAAAATTCACTAGCGTGATTAACAAACAGACATTAACGAGTGAATCAAAAGATCCAGTAGACATGCATAGGAGTTTATGACTACTCAGGATTGAGACTGACCTACATATGATCATCAAATTGATGTGTATTAAATCTTAATGACAAACGGCATGTTTATAAATATATTAATTCACATCGGTTCTGGCATATACAACCTTATTATATAAAGTAGCTTCACTAAGATATCTATCTACATCAATGATCTGGATCTAGATTACACGCATTCATAATGCTTAGTGAACCGCACTAGCAACCATTCATTAAAGATTCCATACTTAATATGTTGCTGACAACTTTATTCATTTTCTATGATCTTAATCCTCTCGTACTAATATAAAATCATAGTCTTATTAATGAATATAGAATTTTCAGATATTTATATAAATTATTCAACAATAATTTAAAAGAACAATTATAATAAAAATGTAATCCTCTTTAAATTTCATATCAAAATGTCAATACACATACTTTTAGGGCATAACCCCCAACAATCTCGCACTTGCCCTAAAGTAAATGTGGCATCTCTCTTAATCTCAAATTACGCACGTGACCCTAAAATGACTTCGTAGAAAAATTTAGCTTAGAGGGTCAGTTTGATTTAGACTCCTAAACTAAGTCGAAATGAAACATCTACACCCTTAGATATGAGATTGTAATTATTTTAACATTTACACCCCTAGATATGTTGTTGTAATTAATTTTCTTTCTCATAGCTTATAATATTATATGAGGTGCAGATAGAATACATGATCAGATATGAGAATGATAATAATAATAATAATAATAATAATAATAATAATAATAATAAGGAAAACTGTGAAAATGGCCCTTCTCCCAGCTCAAACTGCAAAAATGTCGGAATATTTTTTAACTACAAAAATGACCAAACTATGGTAAATAATGTTATTGAAACAGTGAAATTTTCGTCAATAAATCGTTTACAATGGTCATTCTGGTCATTTTCGTAAATAAAAAAAATTTCAACCATTTTTGCAGCTGAAAATTAGCTTTTTGTGTCATTTTCTCCAATAATAATAAAAATATTTATATTAGTTTACATCATATCATTCTTACTCTTAATGATATTAATAACCACCATCAAAACCTTACCCGACCCACCATCAAAACCTTACCCGACCCACCATCAGACCGCTACCCGAATTGATTCAATTTGATGCCCATAGTCCCCTCAAACCCACGATTTAATCTCCCCCTTTCAAAATCAAAACCTCAATTTCCCTTGACAACAACTACAATCATGGGAAGCCTCTCACATTCAATGTCAAGGTGTTTGACAGCAGTAACAATCGGGGGAAGCCCCTAACATTTGCTTAATAATTTAGGAATCTAAAACTTGAGATTAGGTGAAGAAGGAAGAACAAAAACACCAAACTGGAAATGGAAAACGAAGCGATGCTCAGTTCGATCAAAACGATGCTCAGAACATGAATTACATCTAAAACTTGGGATTATGCAAATATAATTAACAGGTGCTCAGATTGATGAAAAACACAGATGTTCATATTGATGAAACGTAGAAAACTAATACGATGAAAAACCTAACCTTACACAAATCGTGAATCGTAGAACTCGGAATCTTCACGGTGGTGTTGCGGGGGTGCTTCGCCGGTAATTTCCCTCTTCCTTCGCCTTGCAGGTTTCCCCAATCTCGTTTATGGATCCTCATATATTTTACAATCTCCCGCACTTTATAAAATTTTATACAAGTTTCCTAGATATCAAATAAAGAGTTTTATTTTCTTCGCCAAACTTTTCAACTTTTTCATGTGTTGATAAACATAATAGTTCTATAATTCAATCATAGTATTCCAACATTCAATTTTCACTATAATGTTTTCCTCATAGGAATCTTTAAATCATGTATATGACTTGAGATTTAGTCATTTGTTTAACTTAGTTGATGCGAAACAATCTTACCTAGCATGTAGTATGACTGTTGTTACCTTTTTCTCAGCTCCTTCACTCTCTCTCTTCCCTCTCTCCTCTCTGTGTCACATTCCTCCTCCATTATCACTTTCAAGCCTCTATTTTTCTTCCTTAAAATTGTGTTTGGATTTTTTCCTTTAAAACTTAAAAAAACTCAAATGGAGAACATAAATGCAATAGGACAAAGAGTTTATCAAGTAGATGATACGTGCTTCCAAACAACAAAATATTTCTACAAGGTTTAAATAGATATTTACAACACTCTTATAGAGAGGGAAAACCCCTTGACATCATCTAGAGTAACAATAGGGCATACATGCAAATATAATTAACAGGTGCTCAGATCGATGGAAAACACAGATGCTCATATCGATGAAACGCAGTAAACTAAAACAATGAAAAACCTAACCTTACCCAAATCGCGAATCGTAGAACTCAAAATCTTCACAGCGGTGTTGCGGGGGTGCTTTGCCGGTAGTCTCCCTCTTCCTTCGCCTTGCAGGTTTCCCTATTCCTTCGTGTTTCCCTCCTTTGGATTGTTCGGGTTACATTGAAGTGACCCATAACCCATTAGTATTTTTTTTGTCAACGCCCGCTAATGATTAAATGATTTTAAGTTGTCTTTTTTGAAACTAGAAAGGGTGTCCGTATCTTTTAGGCAAACCTCAAGGGATTTCCGAGTAGTTTTCCTTAAAATAAAATCCAATCTCGAATAAACTTATGAGAAACAATTCATGTAATCACAATCCTATGATTATTAATTTTACTCAAAACATATTAAAATTCATCCAAAAACGACTAGAAAATGTGATTAAACCAAATTGAAACATAAAGAATAAAATAGTAAACTATGGGCCGATTTAAATTTAACCCAACTGTTTTTATGCTTCCATTTATTTCCAAGCAATCTGTCGAGTCCTTAATCTTGTGGGAAACTTCAACTCTGTGGAGTTTGAGTGGCGTATGGCTCGATGGAAGCATCTGGGTAAGAAAAATACTATTATATTATTTTTAACATTTTTTTCTCTAAGCAATAGATACACGGTCGTTTATTCTAAATATGTACATATAGTAAACGAACAACATCAATCCAAACTATGACTTGAAATATAAGAAATACATTAAGATAAATAATGTATTTCTAAGTCTATTATACAGAGAACATAGGAATATATATTAGTTAGAGGATGCCTGCAAAATTTTAATTACTTGAAAAACTGATTATCATCGATTTGTTGAGGTGGTTACGTACCAAATATGGGAAGGGATCCATGTAAGAAAATCCAGTAAAGATTTGACCAACGAGAAGTAATTGAAGAAGTGGAGGAAAGTGTAAGACTTTTGTCTTCCAAGTCAAAAATATGCAAGTTTCTGTCATCTGGTCGACTATAATAGATGCAATTTCTTCTAAAACCAAGTCCTGTAGCTTTGCATGCCAATCCTTGATTTTGATCGAGTAAAATTGCATATTCACCTATATCTTCCATCTTCATCCACGCTTTTTGTGAGAAATCAGCTCGATAAATTAAGAAGGTAAAGAGCTCATAATTATTATATCTCGTATGGTGAAATCGAACAAGTATTAGGTCGTCACCCAAAACAACCAAGTGGTCAGTTGAGCGGATTGCTCCAGAAAAATAAAAACTCTGCCAGTCAGATATGATAGTGAATAGACTAGGATTCATAAAAGATGAAATCACCAACTCTAAACCAAGAGTCAAACCATAAATGCTTCCATTAAAGACTATTATCGTGATAATTGGAAGTAAACTACCTTCGATTTCGATACTCTCTTGCGTGAATTCGTTGACGCCTGGATGGCAATGGAAAAGACGATGATGACAGCCGTCGATGACAATGACTCTACACATAGGATCAATTGGAGGTGCAGATAGAATACATGATCTACAAGGATCACAAATTTCCTTCAATGGTGGAAGCTCAAGCTTTTGCATGGAAGAAAGATTAAAGAGGTAAGTGATATTACCTGCTTATAATCCTCCAACACCAACCATCCATCCAGACATTGCCATACATACTTTTTATGGAACTCAACGATTATTTTTGTTAAGTAAAAGCGATTATCTTTCAAATTGAAGAATACCAATGTTCCTTTCTTATTATCATCAGATATGAGAAGCCAAGGAAATGTAAGTCTATTTAAGGAATGAGGATCAACTTGCTCCTTATCAATATCGTCAACACTGATCCAACTTCTTTCATTATCTTCTTCTCCATCACCATGGTAAAACCATATGTAGAGAGAAAAAATCAGCACTACCGAAATCT
>QANY01012356.1:0-27226 GCA_003255025.1 Datisca glomerata
TATGCTGATGTGGAGGTGCAATCATCTCGGTTCCCAGCACAATTGGCATCGGAATAAGCGGTGAAAGTATGTTTGGAGGAGCGACGGAGAAACAAAACATGGTGAATAGTGTGCTTGAGGTAATGTAATAAACGCTTTGCTGCCGACCAGTGGGACTGAGTTGGAACATGCATGAATTGGGCAAGTTTGTTGACAGTTTATGCAATGTCTGGCCGAGTTAGAGATAAGTATTGCATACCCCTAATAAGACTACGATATTGTGTCGCATCAGCAGTTGAAGTACCATCATTGAGGACTAATGGGGATGAAGTGCTAAGGGGTGTCACTGCCTCTTTAATACCATCCATCTTGAAGTGGGCAAGTAGATCACAAATATATTTATGTTGAGACAAAAATAAACCTTGATTATGAGGAATAGCTTCAACGCCCAAGAACATAGTGAATCGGGCCAAGGTCTTTGATGGAGAAGCATCTGGAAGGAGCATCTATTATTGTTTGAATGAACGTTGTAGAGCTACTTGTAATTAAGAAATCGTCCACATAAACCAAAATATACACTGTGAGTTGTCCATTAGAGTAAACAAAAAGAGATTTAGAATTGATGAACATGAGTGAGAGAATAAAATTCTTCAGTTCTTGAAACCAAGCACGGAGAGCTTGCTTAAGACCATATGATGAGCGATATAACCGTCATACGTGGTGAGGTCTATTTGTGTCAATGAATCCAAGTGGTTGTGTCATGAATACATCTTCATTTACATACTCGTGAAGGAAGGCATTGTTGACATCTAATTGACGAATGGACCAACCACGAGATAAGCAAAGGTGAGCACCATGCGGGCTGCAGTTGGTTTGACAACGGGATTGAACGTCTCATGGTAGTCTATTCCCGGACGTTGGTGAAAACCTTTAGCCACGAGACGAACCTTATATCGCTCTATGCTTCCATCAGGTCGACGCTTAACACAGAATACCCACTTGCACCCGACGGCATTTTGATTGGATTGACGAGGTACAAGTTCCTAAGTACCATTCTGAATGAGAGCATTTAGCTCTTCACACATAGTAGCTTTCCATTTTGGATTGGTGAGGGTTTGAGAGACAGTTGTTGGTTCAAGTGTTTGTGGAAGTGGATGTTTAGTTGCAGTTAGGGATAATTTGTGGAGAGGTTTGGATATCTGGTTTTTGGCTCGAGTAGTCATGGTGTGGGTGTTGTTGGGGTTAATGTGTGGAATGGCTTGAGAAGGGGGCTGAGGGTTAAGAGAGTCATACCTGAGAGCATTCTCACGCATTGAAGAGGCTGAAGACGTGTCATGAGTGGTGGTTGCCAAGTCAAGATCCACAATGGGGGATATGGTGTTTGAATTGGAGGTATTGGATATGGAATGTGACTGATTTGAGGACGGAGAATTAATGCCTAACGAAGAGGTGGACAAAGGATTGTGATTGGAAGAAGGCGTGGAATAGGCATGTGAATTGGTATTGTCTTGCTCCACTTGGGAGGGTACATTGCATGCATGTGGACACAAAGGTGGAGATATGTCCTGATTTGGTGATCCTAAATTAAGGCGAGGATGATGTTGTGGGATGGTCAACGGATTTGATGAGTTGGTTGAAAGGGAAGTTGACGCATGATTTATGGGAGGGAATATTGGAGGATTGGGTGATAAAATGGGAAAATTTGACACATGATTGTGAGGGTGTGAGTTGTTGACAACGAATGTGGGGGAGGGAGAATTTGACACGTGATTTATGGGAGGGAATATTGGAGGATTGTGTGATAAATTGGAAAAATTTGACACATGATTTTGGGGGTGTGAGTTGTTGACAACAGATGTGGGGGAAGGAGAGNATATCCTTAGAATATACATGGTTTTGATCTTTGTTCCAATTTATGATTGGTATAAGGGCGAAGCCATAGATAGCAAAGACATCCAAACACTCGTAACTTCAAATAGTTTGGTGAACTTTTAAATAAGCATTCAAATGGAGATTAATTAGCAAAAATCGATGTGGGAAGTTGATTATCGCAACGTGCATGCGACGCGGAGCGATGATTGAAAAAATCATTTGTAGAGAAAAAATTTGGAGTCGTCACCAATAATTTTAGGACGTGATTGACTACCCAACTTTAAAATCAAATATTTTGGTCTGCGAAAATTTAAAGTTGGTTCAGGAGTCATTTGCGTGTGGGGAATGTATTAAACACCCCACACAACACCCATTATGAAAAATGATCACCAAATTTAATCAAATGCTATCCAAATTATATTTTAAAACAATGATTAAAGAAATTCATTTTTGAATGTCCCATTTGGTACATTTTGACATCATAAAAATGAACAAAAAAAATTACCTTTAATGGGTGGGACAAAGGCCATTGAAAAATTATTTTTTATTTTTATATATTTTTTTAAATCAAAGCATTATTGGAGTTATTCTTGGTATTCCAAAAATAACTCCTCACCTCACTAGTTCGAGAAATTTAGTATCTCAAAAATTTAAAGTCCTTCATCAGATAATTAGGTAATGTAAGTCTTCAAGCAAGTGGGAAATAATTACCTAGCAACATGTTCTAAAAATGAATTTAAAAAAATTGAGTAGAATCCTTGGTATCAATTATCAACAACTCATAAGAATGAAAAAATCTAAGCATTGAACCAACATATCGAACATCCTAAAAGCACTCAACAAACATGTTAAACACCCAAGATTCTAATTCCGTGCATCAATGGATTTACGATAAGATGACAACACTACTGTAATATCAATACTCACCAATATTCATCTTTCAAAATGCAAAGAATCAAATTTCCAATAACCAAAAAAATATATGACGGAAACTATAGTCACAAGCTTAACCAAAAAATAGAAACCTATCAATTTTTCGTTCATTTCTCAATCTGCCTCGATTAATCTGAACTCAAGAACCCCTAAATTCCTT
Organism: Datisca glomerata; assembly: GCA_003255025.1. NCBI lineage: Eukaryota > Viridiplantae > Streptophyta > Magnoliopsida > Cucurbitales > Datiscaceae > Datisca > Datisca glomerata. The sequence continues at coordinate 2,945 of QANY01012356.1, forward strand.
TTTCTCTTTTTCTTTTTCATTTGATAACAAATCTCAACAAAATAAACTAAATTCAAAAGCCCATCACAGAAATTTAAAGCATACTAGAAATTTAAAGCATAATAGAGAATTAGGGAGTTATGGCTGAGCTACCTTTGTTGGGGTTGAGATCCCCTGTCGAAGTTCACAAAAGATGAGAACCACGGGCTAAGCTACGATGAGGAGGACACAGAAGATGTGGACCATGAGGCTGAGATCGAGCCTGAGCTACATCGGCAAGGATGGCCACCATACGAGCCTGTTTTTGAAGTTCGCTGTTGCGGGAAGAAGGGGAAAACATGGGTTAATGGGGAAGATGACATGGGAAAATGTGGAAGAAGCTAGGCGTGGGTTGTTAAAATTATTTTAGGGTTTTCTATTACTACCGTTTTTGAAAACTGTAGCAATAGAACATATCCCGACGGTTCGATCGAACCATCGATAAATTTGGCCGAGTTTCTCATCCAAATGCGACGGTTTGGCCAAACCATCTCAAAAAAGGTCCAACAAGCACCTCTATCCTGACGGTAAACCTAAACCGTCACAATTTGTCTAAAATGGGTTTATTCCAGACTTTCTTTAAAACTGTCACCATATCTTAGCTAATTCTGATAGTTTGTATAAAACTGTCACCATATCTTAGCTAATTATGATGGTTTGTATAAAACTGTTGGAATAGATCCAACATTTGTGACAGTTACGTAAACTGTCGTTAGTACTTCTCCTTTTTGTAAATAATTAACGATGGTTTAACAAACTGTCATCGTATAACCTTAGTAGTATCCCTAATTCTTTAGCTGACACGAGCGCACCACTGCTAACTCTCATAATGACTGCACCATCGACCAGCTCCCTTGACGAATCAACCATCTACAAAGAAGAACATACATGGTTAGTGGTTCTTGAATCCACACTACCACAATTTAGGGATATAATGATAGCCACATACACATTATAAAGACAGCTCTATAAAATATGTCAAAGGAAAATAGGCAGATTTTAACTTTGAAGATAATATGGCAGGTTTTAAATACAATGTCATTAATATATGACTTATTATGACAACTATTTTTTTATCTGTCATAGTAGTCTCTGACTTTTTTATTTTTTTATTGATATATTAAACCCTAATCCTTAACAAAAATGCTCTACCTATCTCTTTCACAATTCAGATCTAGAAAGTCTCTCTCTCTCCCTCTCTCTTCATCCATTTCTTCTCAGTCGCGCGACTGAGAAGCCCCAGCCCCACGATTGTGAAGCCTTGCGACAAGGAAATAAAAACCCAGAGCGTGCGACTAAGAAGCCACCATCTTCAAGCCCCACGATGGAGAAATTGAAACCGTGAGAAGGAGGGGGCCAACCTCTCACCGACTTAGGGTTCTTGTTCAAAATTTTATGATTTTATTTTTAATTTCTGATTTGGAGATCTTATTCAAAATTTTCATTTGATTTTTGGTAGCCCTTTGATTTTGGGTCTGAGTTTGAAATAGTTACTTTCCAAATAGACTTGGTTTTGATTTTATTCTCTATTTACTTTCCCTCCCTATCATCTTCGTTCTTTGCCTTTGTTCTTCACCTTTCACTCTATTTCAGACTGCTTAGTATGGGATTGAAAGCTGGGCGAGAGGGATCCGTTATTGAGGATAGTATCGATAAGGTCTGAGACATGGATGTGGGGTTTATAGGTTCTACATAGGGGATACTTTTGTAAGAGAATGGTGTAATGGGCAGAGCCATAGCATTGGGGCTCAGACTTGCTCTGCGGTAGATGTTATGTGAGGGAGTTCAAGTGTGGCATCAAGCATGGCCTTTGATGTTACCATTTTAGGTTAATTCATCTTCCCTTTTACAAGAGCAGTGGCTTTGCTTTCATGTATCTAAATGCTTAGTTCCTTACTCAGCCTATCTATCTTGCTTGTTGAATGGGTGTTTGTTCTTTCTTTAATATTCTGTAGGCTCTGAATTTTTGGAACATAATTTTATTGCTAAAGTTAAGCTGGTGATTGTGGTGAGCAAAGATCAGGTATCATGCTTCCTTGTGCTTACTTTCATCGTATATTCAATTTCTGATCAAAATTTTAGATTTCATATAGATACTTGCTAAATTAAAGTTAAGTCCCACCGTCTCATATCATTTTGAAGAAGTGATAGATAAGTTAATTGAGGAGGCAAGGACTGGAGGGATTGGTGAACGGTATTCTATTAAATTGATAAAATGTGATTTGCAGGTTAGTCAACTTGGAGTCGCAGCTTAAAAGTATCAGACTACTGTGCAAAATGTATCATCCAACTTATCTTCTTTAGAATTGCAAATTAATTGTTATGTGTATGTTCTTTCCTTAAATATTTATTTAATTTTGATGAAAGTATCTATCCATCATGCATTCTTTTCTTTCTCTTTTAAGGTAGAATTGTGGTTGGTCAATTGGTCAAATATACCACTCTGATATTATGTAAATATCTTGAATGTCAAAGATGTTTTTCTCACTATGTGCTTTTTTTAATATAAAGTTTAAATACTTATTATCCATGTTTGACAAAAACAATATCTATATGTTATGGATGAGAATTGATAATGATCAAGTGGCTTCCATTTGTAATAACTTTTTAATTGGTATAAATATTGAAATAGAGTCCTATAAGGGTTAATTCTTAAGGCAAAAATCCAAATCTATGTCCTAAAAAACAATCAAATAAAAGCAACCATAACAAATTAGGAGCTACATAAAGCCTAACAATAGGTTCAATTGTGAACTTCACATTATTCTGATATGACTTCTAATTTTTGTCAACTAAATTACATGTCCATAGTCAAAAGACATCCATTTACAACTAAATGATGCTTTTACTACTGATAGAGCAGATATGCCGAGCACAGAAACTCATTCCCCTTTCCGTTGTCCATAGAGGGTGCATATTCTTAGCACATAACACCCACGACAAATATATTGGGGTAGTTAGAATAAACTATACATAGATACTTCCACAATCACAGAACACAACTTTTGGAAGCCAACAATAGATAAACAGAAAAACACAGCCGAGAGCATGGGGTTCGGGAACTTTATTTTGAATGAAGCATGGTTAATTTAAAATTCTGATTTAGGTTTGTGGCATCTGCTCAACAATTGGCAAAGGCTTTGGAAGTCCCGTTAGTAAATGATCTGAGATGCACCAAGAGATATGTATGGTGCCTTCAGGTAATTTTGTTTATAAACTTGTAATCAATGAGTTACCATGACCTTTCTTATTCACCTTTCAATTGAAGTTGAAACCTATTTAGTTTTTGTTCTAAATAATTTGCATGGGGTAATTTCGGTAGACGATATATTGATACTTAAAGATAATTTTGCTAGAATGTTTATTCAAGATGAATTTCTTTTTCTTGTTCAAAGTCTTCACTTTTAGCGACTGCTCATTGCTCATCTAATATATATCCATTAGCAATCTCTTACATTTATTTTTAATTGGGATTTGCAGATTTGAAAAGTCATGAAAGATTTGTTTTCTTCTTCATTTCCTGAATTTACACTCATATATATCCCATGTGTTTAAATTTTAAAACAAATGTTAAAGTGACTTTTGTAGCGTATATTTTAATATTCATTGATGATCTCGCACTTCATTAATAGGCCTTTAGTTATACTTCTTTATGTGATTTGAGTTGAACTTATTTTTAGTTAAAACTCAACTTTGAAGTTACTAAATGCTGCCATTTATTTGTGTTGAACTTTTGTTTGGTATAAACAAACTCTATAAGGCAAATACATGTGTTTCCTATAGTTACTTTATTCAAGGTCATCTACAACTGAATTTTTTATCCATTAATCAATTCTTTAAGTTTTTATTTAAAACTTTTGAACTTGGGTTGTGTTAACTTTTGTTGATTTTTGAAGAGGCTCTACTCTGAAAATATCATCATTACTAGCTTAGTACTTTGGTGGAATGAGCCGTAAGGGCATGAATCCGATGGAAAGCTTTTAACAGATAGGATCCTTGTCATGAATCTGATGAAATATTTTTTGGGTTCTTTGGCTTGAGAGAAATGGGAGTTTTTTTAGAAATATTCTTGATGAGTCACTGAGTCAGTTTTATGAAAGAAAGTTAACATAATTAGTTTGTCAAATTTATTAACGAAAATGATTTTTTTCCCATCGCAAGTGAGGATTGCTAAAGTACTTAACACATGGACCTAGAATGTGCATCAATGATGGGCGTGTTGTCAGTAATTTTGTGGCACAGGTAAGAAATTTGTATAGATCGAGCAGATTCATTTGTTCAAAATATAGATTTATTGTACTGTATATAGGGTATTAATTATTAGGGGTGTTCAAAAACCCTCCAGGCCGTTTAGTCCGAACTGGTCTGATCTAAATTTGATCAGTTTGGACGGTTTTTTTATTATTAACGGTCGGGTCGGTTCGGTTCTTCTTTTCAAGAGGACCTAAATATTGGACCGGTCTAAAATTTTCGTTAATTCTGGACCGATCCGACCGGACCGACTGTATAGATACTATATATATAATTATTTTAGGGTTAGGTTATTTCTCAGTCCAGCACCAGACCTAGCCCCTCTCCTTGAAGTTTGAATATGTTTGAATGTTAGATATTAGTACTTTGAACTTTGGATATTTTTAAATATTGAATATTAGTACTTTGAAGTTTGGATATGTTTAGATATGGTAAACTCCTAGTCAAAATTTTCCATTATTGTTAAATAATATATTTATTGTAAAACAGATATTTAGTCCGCTAAGTCCATCCGAACCGACCGTTGAATTTCGGTTTGGTCAGTCCGGATTTTTTCCAGATTTTTTTTCTGTTCTTATTTTCCAATACGGAGGACCGTGATTTTCGGTCTGGTCTTATTTTCCTCCAAAAGTCCAACCAAACCGACCGTTGAACACCCCTATTAATTATGATTAGTGGGGATAATGTAGGCGTTGGGAAATGAGCCTTTAACTGTTTATGGTGATGGGAAACAGACAAGAAGTTTCCTATATGTTTTTGATTTGTTGAGTAAATTCACTATGAATTAGTTAGGTTTTGTTAGAATAAAGTCAGTCACTTCTGTATCCTTTTATTTATGTAGACATTTATAAGGTTTAACAATGTCATGTACAAATTAACTGGAAGTGTTTTCTTTTGGGGTGTTTGCGTTGATGAACAAATTTTTAGTTGTGTTTTAGATGCCATTTTCGATTATTCTCATGAAATTTTTTCTTTTATCATCAAAGTTGACGCTTGTAAATTAAAACCATAACAATTTATTTAAATTTTATAAATTTCTTTATTTAGTTTTCACTAAAAAATCCGACGACGGACTTTGAGATTTTCGGGATACCAAAATTCTCGAACTACTAAGGTGAGGAGTCATTCTTTGGATACCGAAAATAACTCTAATAACACTTTGATTTAAAATGATATCAGAATACAAAAAATAATTTTTCAATGGTCTTTGAACCACCCATTAAAAGTAATTTATTTTGTTCATTTTTATGATACAAAATGCATCAAATGGGACATTAAAAAATGAATCTCTTTAACCTTTGCCTTAAAATAAAAAATTGGATACATTTGATTAAATTGGGTAACCATTTTATAATAGGTGTTGTGGAGTGCTAATACCTTCCCCACACACTAACGACTCTCGAACCAACTTTGAGTTTTCGTAGACCAAAATTTTCATCTTAAAATTGGGTGACCAATCACACCCTAAAATGATTGGTGGCGACTCCAAATTTCTTTTTCCTTCAAAAAATGATTTTTTTTAATCGCTGCTCCGTGTCACGCGCACGTTGCGACTGCTTGGCGACTCTGCGGGGGACTTACAATTGGTCTAACCATCTTTAGATCAATACAGAGTCAAGCCAAAATTTTATCGTATGCTATCCTTTTGTATGGTTCTTGGTTTGTTTACATGATTTATTGTTTTTTTTCTAACTCGTGACTGTAGTTGTACATAAATTTTTTTTACATAATTTCTACTTTCACACATATACACTAGCCCTATACCCGGGCTTTCCTTTTAGGATTAGAGAGAATGAGTAATGGAATGCTTTCATGGAACTACGGTTCTCGTGCAGGCTCACGAAAGTTCTCACTCAGATCGACCATTTCGAAAAACCGTTTGGGGGGCCCTGTTACTCTATTCAGATAACAGTGTGGACAACTTGAGATCCTTTAAGAGATTTTTAGAGCCCAACCACACATGTATGATGTTTTTAGAGCCCACTTCATGACCAACGTTAGATTTCTGCTGAAATATGATATCATGATTAATTTTGTGCATGTATATATGTTTTGTGTCACTTAAACATGTCTTTTCTTCATTGTTTCACTTCTAACTTCATCTTTGTGTTTTGCATACATGCATCATGCCGCGTAATAGGGATTATAAAGAAGTATTCAATTCATTCATATTTTAGAGATCATGACTCCCACTTCGAGTGTGATAGAAGATCAAATTACGGTAGCCCAATGGTCAGAGGAGTCGTAGAAACATAAAGGAGATTGTCTGAAAAAGGAAGACGTTGTTCTTCTACCATCAATCACTAAGATGCAGTTTTCACACATTGACTTGGAGAGGTTGAAGAAGATATGGGAGGATTTTTCACTAGAGCAGAAAAGTTTATTTGTCAGAAAATATGGTCACATAGCTTATCTGTTGTATATTGTAGTCAACGTTCCCGTTGTTGAAGCTTTAATGCATTTTTGGGACCCTCATTATACATGTTTCACCTTCGGAACAATCGATCTTACTCCCACAATTGAAGAATATCAAGCACTACTGAATGTCCCATTGTAAAATGCAGACAAAGTTTATAACTATGACAAAAAGCTCACGTTGAAGAGAGTTTTATCTGAGCTCTTGGGTACTGTCCATGCGTTTGAGATTGAGGAAATGTTGAAAATTAAAAGGGGAAATGAGTGTGTGCCGTTGGATTACCTCCTAGATCTCATCCAAAATTTCTTGAAGGAGGATAAGGGCATGACTCTTTATGCTCTGTGTATTTATGACACCATGTTATTTCCAAAGATCCAAGGTTATATGGATGATAAAGTGATAAAAATGTTCCTTCAAGTCGAACATGGAGTTAACCCTATTATCTTAATTCTCACTGAGACTATCCATTCTTTGAATCACATCCGAGTGTTTGGAAAAGGAAAGTTCATCGGCTCTTCAACTCTTTTGTGTATATGGATTCTTAGCCATCTAAGATGTTTGCTAGATTTCAAATGTCCTCAAGTTAAGTTCTCAAGTTCATGGATGAAGACGAGGATCCCTATTGTAAAATTTGGAATGGCCAAATGGAATCCGCAGTTTTCCATAAAAGGGGCTTGGCTCTCATACCTATCCAAGTTGAAAGATGAGGATGTTATACATGATACAGTTTGTCCCCAGCACGCATGCATTGAAGGATATTGAAGTTAGTTACGATTCTCAAGAAATTGAACAAAAACTGCAGCAGCTGATTGGAGCTTGGGAAATAACAAGAAGGATGCGAAATTAGAAGAATCGCATGAGCTGCACAAAGGAGTATGAAGCATGGCTTGAGAGTAGAAACAAAGTAATTATTGCCTTACCAGTTGAGCTGCACAAATGTTGCCCACTGGAATTTCATCAAAATATTGCTAAAAAGGAGGAGCTAGATGAGTTATATGAGGAGCGGCAAAAAGTTCTAGCCCTTTTGGAAGAAAACAGATGACTAGCAGTCGAGGCGAATTTGTCTGAGAAACACAGAATCGAAGCTGAAGAACGACTCAAAGAGTTGAGAAATAAGGTTGAGGATCAGGCATATCTGAAGTGAAAAAACTCAGAGTTGGGAACTGACACTCGCCAATTGAGCAACAAAATTAGAAATATGATGGAAGACAATGAGAATTTACGAGGGGTAATCTACGAACAAGAAGATCAAATTGTGAAGTTAGAGAGGAAAAATAAACTGGTACGAGAAATTCTAGAAGAGGTGAAGAGAACTGTTGATAAGAAAAATGCGTACATCATTGAGTTAGAAGAGTAATATGACGCATTACGATGAATCGTTGATAATTTGTAAGTTGATTTAGAGAATCAGAAAGTTAAGAAGACTAAGTCAACAAATGATTCTGAAGAATTAATTAAAGTCATCGCAAGCCTTGAGCACCAAGTTAGAGCTTATCAGAACATGGCAGAGAATTTGGCAAGAAACAATGATGCTAATGTCGATATACTGAGATATGATTATCAGTTGCTACAATAATAGTACAACTCGATTCGATAACGATCTGGGCAGGCTGTGGAATGGCTTAAAGGCATGGCTGTGAGAGCGAGCAATTTGGCGGAACAAGCTTCATTTTTGAAGAGAAATGTCTTGCCCATCCATCCTAAAGGGGAGAACTTGTCTAAGTTTTTAGAAGAAGTCAACCGCGTTTTAGGTCGTTTTGGTCATTTTGTATGAACTCATATTATGAAGTAATGTAGTGGATGACTCTACTAATTTAATGAAATTGATCACTTTAGAACTTTCACTTTGTGCAGTATCATTTCTTATGCATAAATTCTCTCATTATTTCTTCTTTTTATTAGCAAAAAATCTACATCTCATTGCTTTATTTTTATTTATTTTAAAAAAAATTCCAAAGATAGCCCGACAACTTCGACATCCCTATCGAACTCGAGCTCAAGTTAGGGTCATGGATGAGCAAGAAAGAGAGCAATCGCGAGAGGAAATGAAGGAAGAGATTAGGGAGCTAAAAGAGCAAATGGCTAAAGTCCTCGAACTCCTTGCCGCAAGTAAGTGAAATGCCTGTTTTGAAAATCCACAAGGGGCTCAATCGTCACAAAATCAACTGTCAAACGATACTCCACTTTACCCTCATGGGTTCACTCCAACCTATCAACATCATCAGGTTGACCAGTTTCAGCATGCTTTACCACCAATAAATATCCAGCATCATCCATTTCCAAATGTCCACGAAACAATACAGATAGGGAAAACTTGGTACAACTCATCCGCAATGGCATGTGGTCACAACCAAGCATTCACTCCACAAGGCAAACTCGCTAATGAGCCAATCATCATAACTGATATCGATGACGCAAAGATGCAGAAGCCTATTACCAAGCCAAGTGACGACCCACAATCGAAAGACAAATTGGACTTTTTATAGGAGAGATTACGTGCTACTGAAGGATTTGATGTATACGGTACCATTGATGCCACCCAATTATGTTTGGTCCCTGATGTGAACATCCCTAAATTCAAACTATCTGAGTTCAAAAAATATGATGGTAGTATGTGCCCTAGAATTCACCTTATTATGTACTGCAAAAAATGGCTGCTTGTGCAAATAATGATAAGTTGCTGATTCATTTCTTTCAAGATAGCCTGATGGGGGCCGCATCTTGTTGGTATATCCAATTGGATAACCAACATATTTAGAGGTGGAAAGATCTAGTGGATGCTTTTTTAAGACAATATAAGTACAACATAGACATAGCTCCTGATCGTTTGGACTTACAAAGGATGGAGAAAAAGCCTACATAAGGCTTTAAAGAATATGCACAAAGGTGGAGGGAATTAGCTACTCAGGTACACCCTCCATTTTCAGACAAGGAGATGGCTGGAATGTTTATTAACACCTTGAGACCTCTATTCTATGACAAGATGATTGGAAACCCTTCAAACAACTTCTCTGACATCATAGTGATCCGTGAAAGGATTGAGTACGGGATAAAAAATGGAAGAATTTTAGAAATCGTATCATATACATCACAGTAAAAAAGGGCCTCCATTGAAGCGTAAAGAAGGGAATGTACGGATGATCAATTCTGGGTACCCATCACAAGCTGTGAACCCGGGATCAGGATTTTTAAAGTATAGTGAGGGGCCCAAATCTATGACATCATATGTGGCAAATACCTCACAAAATCCGTACAATTATCACTCTCAACAATCAGCATTTCAAAACAACCCGAGATCAGGTTTCAGACAACCGACTCACCAGCAAAATGTTGGATCAGGCTGATCAGCCTCTGAGGGGAAATAGAAATAATCAACGCTTTATCCAATATGATCTAATCATCATGTCATATACAGAACTCTTACCTCAATTGATACGAAATAATCAATTGATGTCAATTCCTTATGAACCTCTACAACCACCATACCCAACATGGTATGATCTGACTGCTCGTTGTGATTATCATGCTGGGGCAATGGGACATTAGACTGAGAATTGAACGACATTAAAATGTAAAGTACAGCCACTGATCAAGACTGGATGGTTAAATTTCAAAAAGGCTAATGGGAATCCAGATATCAATTCCAACCCTCTACCAAATCATGGGAATCCTATCGTAAATGCAATTGAGGAATATTTTTCATATGGAAAGAGGGACGTGGAAGATGTGAGCACGTCAATGGAAACACTTTTCCATCTTCTTTCTAGATCAGGGTACACCTACCCAACACGCTCAGAGGATGAGGGTGTTTCTAGGAAGCCTATGTATGACTTCGATTGTTTGTTTCATAAGAATGTGACGGGACATACAATTGAGGAATGTGATGATTTTAAAATGGAAGTGCAAAAGTTGTTGGATGCAAAGATACTCACAATAAGTCATAAAGGAGAAAGGGAATACCAGGAAGATGACTCTTTAGTCCTCATGATAACTAAAGAATCATATGAAGTTAATGTTGAAATGTTCTCCTATATCCCAAAACCTCTCACAATACATTACGAGGAAAAGTCAACTCGCACCACTACGTCTTATGCTCTGATGCCTATCACCATTCAAATATCGGGTGTGTTCGCTTACAAAGATTCAAGAGCAGTACCATGGATGTACAGATATGAGGTTATTACAAGCGGTAACGACAAAACTCAAGAGCTAAATCCATCTGACCTCGATCTCCCCATAACTAATATTTCGGGAGTAGGTGGGATGACGAGGAGTGGCAGATGCTACACGCCAGAAGTTTTGAAAATGGATAAAAGCGAAGAGTTTGAAAGGCAAAGGAAAGGGAAGGTCAAAGAAGGCGACAATGATCATGAATTCCAAGGAGAAATGCATGGCGGCCAAATGATAGACCTAGATATAATAAGAGGTACGGAGAAAGAAAGAGTAGTGTCTGAAGAAGAAATATGGGAATTTTTGAAGCTCATCAAGTAAAGCGAGTATAAGGTGATAGAACAACTTAATTGCTTACTTGATCACATATCTTAACTGTCACTCTTTCTGAATTCTAAACCACATCGCCAAGCATTATTGAAAGTTTTGAATCAAGCATATGTCTGTCATGACATTACGGTGGATAAGTTGAGTGGAATTGTGATAAATATTATCGCACCAAATTTTATCACTTTCATAGATGATGAAATCCCTGCCGATGGTACCAGACACACTAGAGCTATACATATATCCGTGAAATGTGGGGATTATGTTGTTGCAAAAGTATTGATTGATAATGGCTCATCTCTAAATGTAATGCCACGATCCAAACTAGCAAAGCTTCCTGTGGACGTAACACATATGCGATCGAGCATGATGATAGTAAGAGCATTCGACGATACCCGAAGAGAAGTAGTCGGAGACATAGAGATACAAATTCAAATCGGGTCATGCTTATTCAATATTATTTTCCAAGTGATGGACATAAATACAGCATACAATTTCCTTTTAGGTCGACCATGGATTCACTCTGCCAGGGCAGTACCTTCTTCATTTCATCAGAAGCTGAAATTTATAATGGATCATAAACTCATTTGTATATATGGGGAAGAAGATTTATTGGTATCTAAGCCAGCTACCATGCCGTATGTTGAGGCGGCAGAAGAAGCATTGGAGTGCTCATTTCGGTAATTTGAGATTGCGAACACTACATTTATTGCTAGTGGGAAACTCCCTCCAACATCAAGCTTGATGATAAAAGGGGGATACAAGCCAGGCAAAGGACTTGGGGGTAAGTATCAAGGCATAAATAAGTTAATCGAGTGGGACAAGAATGAAAAAATGTTTGGGCTTGGATATAGACCGACCAAGGCTTATAGAAGGAGAGTGGAAGCTCAAAAGAAAGAAAAGAGGATTGCTAGGCTCGAAAATAGGAAATTCGATATGGAAATGACGATCATACCCCATATTTCTAAATTCTTTAGAAGTGGGGGAATTTCATTCGAAGAACCGGTTATAGTAGAGCAGTACAACCTTGAAGATGATATCACCGAGCTTTCAATATCCGCAATCTTGGAAAATCATCAAGTGCAAGTACAGAGGACTTGGTTTCTCGATACGATTCAGATCATGAACTTAACAATTGGGACGTCATCGAGCTACCAGTGTTTCTCGAGAATTTTCAAGAGTAATTTGTTCATGCCAAAATTCTAATGATTCTACCCAATGCCTTAGGAATTTCATTGTTATGGGCCTATATTCTCGCTTATTTCATGTCATCTCTTTGAATGAAAATCTAAAAATTTGTTTCATCTCCTTTTGCGAATGATAAATATAATTCCAGTTCTTTTTGTTCTTCCTTTTATGTCTAATTTTCCCATTTCTGAAATGTTGTTCATACTCATGCATTGTTTATTTATTTTTTTTTCTCACCTTCTTTTCATCCAATAATCCGATTCAGGTTCGAGAACAGTGATTTTAAAAGCAAGAGCATAAGCAATAATTTTGACAATCTCATTCTTAGGGTAGAGTCGGATGAAAGTGATGAGAATAATTTTGAACCATCTCCGAAAATGTTAAGAATGGTAGAGGAGGATGAAAAAATAACTCAACCATATCAAGAGTTAGCGGAGGTGATAAATTTGGGATTGGAGGGAGAGACGAAATAGGTCCAAATCGGCACTTCTATGACAAGCTAAAGCTGCCGAGAATTAATTGACTAACTCAAAGAGTATATTGACGTATTTGCATGGTATTACCAAGATATGCCAGGTCTATACACGGATATCGTGGTTCATCATTTGCCACTTATGCCTGAAAGTAAACCAGTGCGAAAAAAGTTACGGAAAATGAAATCAGACATGCTGGTACAGATCAAAGAAGAAGTTAAAAAGCAAGTAGATGCAGGTTTTCTAAAAGTAGCAAAATACCCTGAATGGTTTGCTAACATAGTCCCAGTCTGAATAAAAATGGGAAAGTAAGGGTGTGCGTCGATTATAGAGACTTAAATCGGGCAAGCCCTAAGGATAATTTTCCATTACCCCATATCGATGTCTTAATTGATAACATCGCAGGACATTCAAACTTCTCTTTCATGGTTGGTTTTTCGGGGTATAACCAAATCAAAATGGCTCCTGAAGACTGTGAAAATATGACTTTTATAACTTTGTGAGGTACATTTTGTTATAAGGTCATGCCATTTGGTCTGAAAAATGTTGGGGTGACTTACCAGCGGGCAATGGTAACACTATCTCATGATATGATGCATAAAGAAATCGAAGTGTTTGTTGATGATATGATTGCCAAATCTCGTCAAAGGGAAGATCATACGGTCACTCTGCGAAAACTATTTGGACGGTTGAGAAAGTTCCAGTTAAAGCTTAACCCGACAAAGTGTACATTCGCAACGTCTTCAGGGAAACTACTTGGTTTTGTCGTGAGGAAGGAATGAATAAAAGTTGACCCTGACAAGGTTCGAGCCATCATTGATATGCCGCCACCTCAAACTCAAAAGGAAGTTAGAGGTTTCTTGGAGAGATTAAATTATATAGCCTGGTTCATCTCACAGCTAACTGTAACTTGTGAACCTATCTTTAAACTTCTCCACAAAAGTGATACAGAAGGATGAAATGAGGATTGTCAAATTGCTTTTGAGAAGATCAAGCAATACTTGCAAAATCCGCCTATACTTGTTCCTCCAACTCCAGGGCGTCCACTCATTTTGTATCTTACAGTGACAGAAAAATCCATGGGTTACGTACTTGGTCAGCATGATGCCTCTGGAAGGAAAGAACAAGCAATATACTATTTAAGCAAAAGGTTCACAAATTATGAGGCTAATTATTCGATGTTGGAGAAAACGTGTTGTGCATTAGCCTGGGCTGCTCATCGGCTTAGACAGTACATGTTATACCACGCCACTTGCTTAATTTCAAAGATAGATCCAATCAAATATATCTTTGAAAAGCCATCACTTTCTGGGCGAATCGCTAAATGGAAAATGTTGCTCACGGAATATGTCACGAGAAAATAAATAAAAGGAAGTGTACTTGCTGATTATCTTGCAGATCAATCAGTGCAAGATTATGAGCCTAAGAAGTTCGATTTTTTTGATGAGAACATATCAGTCATATTAAAAAATGAAGGAGAATCTATGGATCCAGAATTGTGGATAATGTTATTTGATGGCGCGTCTAATGATGTAGGACATGTAATTGGGGTAATCCTCATATCTCCCGAGGGAAAGTTGTTCTCATTCACGGTAAAACTATGCTTTGACTGCACAAACAATGTGGCAGAATATGAGGCATGATATGAAGATAAGGAAGCTTCGAGTGTACGGAGATTTGTTATTGGTGATACGACAACTAAACGGGGAATGGGAATCTAGAGACTCCAAGCTGGTACCTTACAACAAACATGTAGCTAAGCTAAGCCGACCTTTTGAAGTGATCTCATTTGACCATATACCCAGAGAGAATAATCAAATTGCAGATGCACTGGCAATTCTAGCATCCATGTTCACTGCATACTTTAAGGAAGAAGTACAACCCATAAAAATTGAGAAGCGAGATTTTCCTGCTCACTGTATGAGTATTGAAGAAGAGCCCGACACAAGACCATGGTATTACGATATCAAGCAGTATATAAAGAATGGAGCATATCCATGCAAAGCTTCTAAGAATGATAAACGCACTATTAGAAGATTGTTCATGAGTTTCTTCTTGAATGGTGAAATACTCTACAAATGAAACCATGATATGTGCTCTTAAGATGTGTTGATGCAAGGGAAGCGAATCAAATCATAGATGAAGTTCACGAAGGAATTTGTGAAGTTCATGCTAATGGACATATGATGGCCAAACAAATCTTGAGAGTAGTATATTATTGGTTAACTCTAGAATCTGACTGCATCAAGTACACCAAGAAATGTCATAAATGTCAAATTTATGCGAAAAAATTCACGTACCTGCATCCCCTTTACATGTAATGGTCGCGCCTTGGCCGTTCTCTATGTGGGGCATAGACGTCATTGGTCCCATCACACCCAAAGCCTCTAACGGGCATCGTTTCATTTTTGTCTCTATAGATTATTTTATCAAATGGGTGGAGGCAAGTTCTTATTCAAGTCTAACCAGAAGTGCAGTTGTTAAGTTTATTAAAACGGAGATAATTTGTCGATATGGTCTACCTGGAAGGATCATCACAGATAATGAAAGAATTATGTGAGTTGTTCAAAATTAAGCATCATAATTCATCTCCTTATCATCTGAAAATGAACGGAGCAGTGGAAGCAGCCAATAAGAACATAAAAAGATCATAGAGAAGATGACGGAGGTTTATAAGGATTGGCATGAGATGCTCCCGTTTACAGTGCATAGGTACCGCACATCAGTACGGACATCAACTGGGGCAACGCCATTCTCTTTAGTATATGGCATGAAAGCGGTCCTTCCAATTAAGGTGGAAATCCCTCCCTCAGAGTCTTAATGGAGGCGAAATTAGAAGAAGCAGAGTGGGTACAAACACGATATGAGCAATTGAATTTCATCGAGGAAAAAAGATTGACTGCATTATGTAGAGGGAAATTATATCAAAGAAAAATGATGCACGCATATGACAAAAAATTGTGCCTCCGATGTTTTCCAGAAAGAGACGGTGTTAAAAAAGATACTCCCATATCAAAAAGATTACCGGGGGAAGTGGACCCCAAATTATGAAGGACATTTCATTGTCAAGAAGGCTTTTTCGGGAGGAGCTCTCATGCTAACAAACATGGATGGAGATGATTTACCACACACAGTTAATTCTGATACAGTCAAGAAGTACTTCGTTTGACCGCTCTAGGTATGGGAAAAATGAAGTTAGGTAAAAAAACGTTTAAGAAAAAACGCTGTCTCGAATACTGGAGAAATTCTTCCTCCATTTTTTTTTCCAAATCATCGTTTGTAAACATTATTCATCATCAATGAAGAGTCTTTTTTCTTTCTCAATTGACAAATGCATATACTTCATCTTCTCCTTATTTCCATTATTTCTTATTCCTCTCAATTCTGAGATATCATTAATTACTCTTGAAATAACTCAGAAGCATAAACTTGGTTAGGTGAAAGCTAATTATAAAAAAAGAATAGGAACTAAGAAAGGCAGTCTGAGTACGAGGGGGAATCTGAAAGTCATCATGAGAAAGTTGTTATGCACATAACGAAGGCTAAAATATGATTGGAGGATTGCAATTAAAGTACAAAAAAGAAGCAAAATGGGGAGAAATTATCAACTTTTTCTTCATCATCGACGTGAAGCCGAATATTGGGGCACAAACTAATGAATAAAGATACATCATTTTCTTGAAAGTATGATCGATACTTCATTGCGAGTCCATGACCTTAGGCTAAGTGATTGATTTGAAGGGAGAAGGATATAGCGACATTAGTCAACTTTCAAAAAAATCATCAAATAATTAATGTTTTCAATCATATTGATATGTTTTGATGTAGTTCAAGTGCATGAATCATTTAAAGATATTCTTTCGAAATACATACATGACTTTCCAACATTTAGAGCATGGATTAGTCTACCTCTTGCACCATATGAAACTTGTAAATATCATATCAAATATCATTTCAACATCTTTAGTTAAATCAAACCTGAATCGAGTCGAGGTCAAAGTCTGTGTCTATCCAGATTCAATTTCTTTCAAATATCTCGGTTAAATCAAACCCGACTTTGTCGTGGTTGAAGCCAGGTGTCAGCGCCTAGTCCATTTCAATTAATGTGGTTAAATCGAACCCGCATCGAGTCGAGGTCAAAGCCTGCATCTATCTAGGTCTGCATCCTTTCTTTATCTTAGGTTAAATTGAACCCGACTTTGTCGCGGTCGAAACTTGGTGTCAGTGCCTGGTCTGTTTCAATTTATGAGGTTAAATCGAACCCGAATTGAGTCGAGGTCGAAGCCTGTGTCTATCCAGGTCGATTTCATAAGTTCCATCATTTCATAGAACCCGAATAAGTCGAGGTTTCTATTTCATTTATCTATATAGTTTTTTTCGATCAAAATACTTATCTACACATTTGTACACCTTCTAAGTTTAGAAGCGTGAACAAAAGGGGGCAGCTGTAAATATCGTATTTTATCCGGTCCAATACTTTGAAAATATAAATTTTATTTTTTTGCTCATATACTAGTCTAAGACTATGTGTATGATTTGAAAAATAGCCCAATGCCTAAAAAATAAGAAAATTTGTCCAATGACTAAAAATAAAAAGAGGAACAAAAGACTAAAATTAAAAAAGTGAAGCCCTAAGTTTGTCTATGAATAGAGAGGAGGTCTTCACTTGAAATGAGAGATTTGAGGAGAGTGAGGAAGAGAAGAGATTTTAGAGAGAGAAAGAGATGTTTTTAGCAAATAGTGAAAAAGAAAATAAATGTGAGTTTTCATTTCTATTCATTTTCCATCTTCTCATTTTCTTTTTATTAAGGTAATTCAAATCTCTTACATTTTAACTTACAATATATTTTTTTCATTCTAATTAATCATCTCTCTTTTTCATACTCATGTATTTGATATTTCTAGCAATGAAGGAAGAAACTAGTTACCATCCATGATCATTCCTAGTAATGAAGGAATAAAGAAAAAATAGTAACTAGTGAACTAAGTAGTCCAAAAAAATGGTATATTTATATCCCAAATAAAATTATTTATTTATTTTTAGTAACACTTGTTTAAATTAATTATCGTTCACGATCATTTTTTTGCTATTTGATTAGTATTGAGTGAAGAAATAAAAATGATAATTAATAGATCATGTAGTAAAAAAGTACGATCACGCTAATCATATATGAAATTAAACATTTTTTTTCATATATTAATTTGTTTTACACATAAAATAATTTATTATCAATTTAATTACTAAACAATTATATATATATATATATATATGTAAAAAAATGAAAAATTAAAAAAAAAAAAGGACAGAGGGTGACGTCACCCTCTGCCACATAACAGAGGGTGACTTCACTCTCTGTAAAAAAAATTTTACTTTAATTTTTTTGTTTTTTTGTTGTTTATTTGTTCGTTTGTTTATTTGTCTATTTTTTTAATAGATATTATTAGTTTGTTGTAATTTATCTTTAATTATTTCACGTCTTATTTCATTATTTTCACCATGCATATTCTTTTTTAAAATTTATCATACATATTTATCATCTCTCACATTCATTTCCATTATTCTTTTTTTATTTATAGCTGTTATCTCTTTTTATTTATTTATATATTATTTTCATATGTCACGGTTGTATGTGATTATTATTTTATTCTTTTATCATCAAAGTTGACGCTCGTAAATTAAAATCATAACAATTTGATTTAAATTTTGTAAATTTCTTTATTTAATTTTCACTAAAAAAATCCGACGACGGACTTTGAGATTTTCGGGATACCAGACTTCTCGAATTACTGAGGTGAGGAGTCATTCTTGGGATATCGAGAATAACTCTAATAATGTTTTGATTTAAAAAGATATAAGAATACAATTGGATAGCATTTGATTAAATTTGGTAACCATTTTATAATGAGTGTTGTGGGGTGCTAATACCTTCCCCATACACAAACGACTCTCGAACTAACTTTGAGTTTTCGTAGACCAAAATTTTCATCTTAAATTTGGATGACCAATCACAACCTAAAATGATTGGTGGCGACTCCAAATTTATTTTTCCTTCAACAAATGATTTTTTTTAATCGCTGCTCCGCGTCATGCGCACGTTGCGACAATATTGAATTGAAACGTTCATTGTGTCTCAGCATATCTAGATATAGCATATGGTAGTGGTTACATTCTGATGGAAGTTCTTAAGTAATGATTTAAGGAGGATCTTATTAATATTTCCACGTATATTGCTTTCACATACTTTGTACGATTAAAAAATATTACTTTTCACATGCTTTGTACTAAATCTGAATTATTTCTCCACTCTTGTGTTTCTATTTTCCTGTATCCATTTTTATGTTGTTTCGCTCAAGTATTTAATCTGTCTGGTTTACACTAAAAATAATTTTGATATTAGGTGACGGGGATTCTCCGTCATCTAATTACTTTTGGCGGCACATATGATGATGGGGATTCTCCGTCATCTAATTGCTTTTCGCGGCACCTATGATGACAGGGAATCCCCATCATCTAATTGTTTTTTGCGGTAGCTATGATGATGGAAAATTGTCGTCATCTAATTGCTTTTTGCGGCAGTTTACTGTGATGATTTTTTGCTGAAAAAGAGTAAAGATGGCAGCCCGATAGATGACAGGCGGTTAACCGTCATTATAGGGTTATAATGAGGGATTTTTACCGTCATCTATCGGGCTGAAAAATTCACACCTTAAACTACGTAGTACAAATCTGACTTGAGGTCTATGGACCTATAATCCACTTTAATTAAATAATCTTATTTATTGATTTCATTATAACTCTACTATAAATATAGAATTGCACTGATAGAGATTATATAATATATTTATAGAATATTCTTGTATAGTCTTAATATAATCACTCACGTAGTTCTGTCCTCCAATTATTGGTTCGTAAATTAGAACTGGTCAAAATTATCATTTTACCCTTCAACACACCTCTTAATCTTTAAGTACCATTAATCCTACTAGTGAATGACTAATTTATAATCTTATTATAAATTTGAGTTCAATAACCATTCAGTTTCAAAATTAACACTTAAGGGAACCAATATACGATCCGTTAAGAAAGCTTGGATTTCAAATCTTGTAAGATCATGTTCCAGCCATCCCTATCACTGACTCTCCAAAATAAAAGTCACTAACCTATTGTACAAATAAACCTCAACGATGATCATCGAATTGATGTGTATTAAATCTGTATGATAAATGGCACGTTGATAAAGATATTAATTCACAATGGTCCAGTCATATATAATCTCATTATATAAAGTACTTTCACTAATATTTTTATCCACATCAATGATCCGGATCTAGATCACATGCATTCATAATGTTTAGTGAACCGTACTAGTAACCATTCATTAAAGATTTCATACTTTAATATATTCTGAAAATTTTCTCCATTATCTATGATCTTAATTCTCTTGTACTAATACAAGATTACAGTCTCACTAATAAATATGAAATTTTTACACATTTATATAAATTATTTAACAATAATTCAAAAGAACAATGTAATACTCATTAAATTTCATATCAAAATATCAATACACATGTTTTGAGGACATAACCTCAACAAAGATTCTCTGCTATCACAGATATTTTGCTTGAAAGAGTAAGGAATATACTACAATCTTTTTGTGATCTCTACTGACATATTAACACCAACCCTACGATTCTTGTTCGTTTTCACCTAACCCCCAAGATGGGATTCATACCTTTGGATTCTTTTATTTACTCCTCTCGTGTCCCGTCTATTTATATTTTATCTCTTATCTCTTAAAAAAAAGTTTACCTTTATCTTTTTTTTGTTGGAATATATTGTTCTTCCTTAAGCACCCTTTCATCCCTCCTAATTCTCGCCTGGTTCTTTAGAGAATTTGAAATGAGTTTTTAATTGGTTTGAAGTGTGTGTTTTGGCTAATCTCCTGCAAGAGTGAGATTCTTATATGAAAATTTTCATAAGTTCTGTTGTAGAAGGGTATGTTCGGGCTACAATTTTACAAAATTTATTTTATTTGCTGCTCTGATTTCGTACAATGAGGGAGCAAACCCACTGCTAACATATTGTCATTTTTCTCAGGGTACCCAATGAACATTTAAGGAAGCTATTTATTTTAAGGCTACTTAATTGTCCTTTTATGGCAGTTGATAACATTTCGTCATTTTTCTCAGGGTACCTTATGAGCGTGATAGGCATGATCATTTCAAGTCTTTTGTACAAAACCTTTTGCATTTCTTACTATAAAGGAAAAATTTCACTATGTTCGATAATCGGTCGTGAATTTTTAAATTATAATATGAAAAATAAGAGAATAATTTAGAGAGAGAAATTAATGACACCATGATTCACGATTACTACAAATTAAATATTTATTTTAATCATATAAATATCTAGATATCAATTAATTTAAAATTACATATTTCCACATTAACTAAATTATCTGTTATTTCGTAAATAACAGACTTAGTTGATTTAAGTTATTATCGAATAATCATATAATTATGTAATTTCATAAATTAGATATCATGTCTCAGTTATTGATAATTGAAAAAATTATCGGTAACTATTTATATATATAATTTTTTTAAATCATATATATATATATATATATATCAATAATTCAATTAATTAATTTTTAATTAATTAGTCACACATAATTATCTCATAATTATGTACTTGCCTCAGAATAAAAATTTCTTTTGCAAGTCAGTCATTTTCTCATGTCCTGAAAAATTCATACCCTAGACTGCGCATCACAAAGGTGACTTGAAAACCATAGACTTATAATCATAAGCTCTAATAAATCAGATTATTAATTAAACTTTTTAATTAAATAATCTTATTTATTAATTTCATTATTACTCTACTATAAATATGGAATTGCACTCTTAGAGATCATAGAATGTATTCACAGAGTATTCTCGTGTAATTCATTGATATAATTATTTCACGTAGTTCTGTCCTCCAATTATTGGCTCGTAAATTAGAACTGATCAAAATTACCGTTTTACCCTTCTTTACCTCTTGATCTTTAAGTACCATTAATCCCACTAGTTTATGTTTAATTTATAATCTTATTATAAATTTAAGCTCAATAACTATTCACTTCTAGAATTAACACTTATGAGAACCAATACACGATCCATTAGGAAAGCTTGGATTTCAAATCTTGTAAGATCATGTTTCCAGCCATACATATTACTGAATCTCTAAAATAAAAGTCACTAACTTGTTTTCCAAACAAACATTAACGAGTGAATCAAAAGATCCAGTAGACATGTATAGGAGTTCATGACTATTCGGGATTCAGACTGATCTACATATGATCATCAAATTGATATGCATTAATTTTTTATGATAAACGACACATTGATAAAGATATTAATTCATATCAGTCCAGTCATATATAATCTCATTATATAGTGTACTTTCACTAAGATGTCTATCCACATCAATGATCTAGATCACACGTATTCATAATGCTTAGTGAATAGTACTAGCAACCATTCATTAAAAATTTCATATTTTAATATGATGCAGATAATTCGATTCATTATCGATGATTTTAATCATTTCATACTAATACAAGATCATAGTCTCATTAATAAATATGAAATTTTCAAATATTTATATAAATTATTTAACAATAATTTAAAAGAACAATTATAAGAAAAATGTAATGCTCATTAAATTTCATATCAAAATATCAATACACATGTTTTGAGGGCATAATCCCCAACAATATTTTCATGTTTTACCAAAGATTCTCTGCTACCACAGATATTTTACTTGAAAGATTAGGGAATACTACAATATTTTCGTGAAGAAAGGAAAAATGGTAATTAGTGAACTAAGTAGTCCAACACAAAAATGGTATATTTATATCTCAAACAAAAATTATTTTATTTTGAAAGTTTTATGAATTTTCTCTAGTGACACTTGTTTAAACTAGTTACCATCCATGATCATTCCTAGCAATGAAGGAAGAAAGAAAAAATGGTAATTAGTTCACTAAGTAGTCCAATAAAAAATGGTATATTTATATCCCAAGTAAAAATTATTTTATTTTGAAAGTTTTATGGATTTTCTCTAGTGACACTTGTTTAAACTAGTTAGCATCCATGATCATTCCTAGCAATGAAGGAAGAAAGGAAAAATGGTAATTAGTGAACTAAATAGTCCAAAAAAAATGGTATATTTATATCCTAAAGAAAATTATTTATTTATTTTTAGTGACACTTGTTTAAATTAATTACTATTCATGATCATTCTTTTACTATTTGATTACCATTGAGTGAAGAAATAAAAATGATAATTAATAGACCATGTAGTAAAAAAAGGGCATGATCATGTATGAAATTAAACATTTTTCTTCATAGATTAATTTATTTTTACACATAAAAATATTATTATCAATTTATTTACTAAACAATTATGTGTGTGTGTATGCGCGCGCGTGTGTGTAAAAAAATAAAAAAAAAAGAGGGTAACATCACCTCTGTCACTTAACAAAGGGTGACGTCACCCTATGTCACTTAACAGAGGGTGACATCACCCTCTGCAAAAGAATTTTTTTTATTCATTTTTTTTCATTTTTTTTCATTTTTTTGTTGTTTATACATATTTTTTTTGTTTTTATGATTGTTTGTTTTTTTTTGTTTTTTTAGAAGATATTATTAATTTGTTGTAATTTATTTTTATATTTATTTTTAATTTTTTCACGTCTTGTTTCATTATTTTTATCATGCATATTTTTTAAAATTTATCATACATATTTATCATCTCTAACATTCATTTCCATTATTTTTTTAGTTGTTATCTTTTCTTATTTATTTATGTATTATTTTCATATGTCACGGTTGTATGTAATTATTATTTTATTCTTTTATCATCAAAATTGACGCTCGTAAATTAAAACCATAACAATTTGATTTAAATTTTTGTAAATTTCTTTATTTAATTTTCACTAAAAAATCCGACGACTGATTTTGAGATTTTCAGGATACCAAACTTCTCAAACTACTGAGGTGAGGAGTTATTCTTGGGATACCGAGAATAACACTAATAATGCTTTGATTTAAAAGGATATAAGAATACAAAAAATAATTTTTCAATGGTCTTTGAACCACCCATTAAAAGTAATTTATTTTGTTCATTTTTATGATACAAAATGCATCAAATGGGACATTCAAAAATGAATCTCTTAAACCTTTGCCTTTAAATAAAAAATTGGATAGCATTTGATTAAATTTAGTAACCATTTTATAATGGGTGTTGTGGGGTGCTAATACATTCCCCACACACAAACGAGTCCCGAACCAACTTTGAGTTTTCGTAGACCAAAATTTTCATCTTAAAATTGGGTGACCAATCACACCCTAAAATGATTGCTGGCGACTCCAAATTTCTTTTTCCTT